>MU185919.1:21044-88441 GCA_016904865.1 Pissodes strobi
AATATTGACGAATATATTCATCTGCCACATTTGACACTTTCCTAAACGTATGATTGACAGAATCGTACATAGTCGTATTTTGATAAGAAATAAATTTACAATATTTTAACATACATTTTGACATATTAAAATGACATTACAACGATATATCCATCATGACATATTCGTATATACATAAATATTTGTTTCTTTTGACATATGATATTAGTACGTGTAACTGATTGACTTTTTACATCCGGACCGGTTCCGATACGTTATAATAAATTTTAATAGATTTGGTTAGTTTGGGTTAGTCGTCCAATAAACTTTCGGTTAGTTTCACTTAGTCTCAACTTATTTTAGTCATTTGAAGTGATTCCGATACGTTAAAAAAATTTTAATAGATTTGGTTAGTTTAGGTTAGTCGTCGATTCAACTTTCGGTTAGTTTCACTTAGTATCAACTTATTTTAATTATTTGAACCGGTTCCGAGAAGTTATAATCAATTTCAATAGATTTGGTTACTTTGGGTTAGTCGTCCAATCAACTTTCGGTTAGTTTCACTTAGTCTCAACTTATTTTAGTCATTTGAACCGGTTCCGATACGTTATAATCAATTTTGATAGATTTGGTTAGTTTGGGTTAGTAGTCCAAACAACCTTCGGTTAGTTTCACTTATTCTCAACTTGTTTTAGTCATTTTAAGCGGTTCCGATACGTTAAAAACAATTTTAATAGATTTGGTTAGTTTAGGTTAGTCGTCGGTTCAACTTTCGGTTAGTTTCACTTAGTATCAACTTATTTTAATTATTTAAACCGGTTCCGAGAAGCTATAATCAATTTCAATAGATTTGGTTAATTTGGGTTAGTCGTCGAATCAACTTTCGGGGTCCAGTTTTCATCCAGGATAGTCATTTTACCCCGGCTACATGTCCTAAAAATTTCAGCCCTCTAGCTATACTGGAACTTGCTTAATTAAAGGGGCGTTTCACTTTGAAAAGCGTTTCAATTTGATAAGCGTTTCATTTTTTCTGGCTTTACCCTCGTTTAAGAAGTCACTTCAATAATAAACCATAGGAGACTGGCGTTAACGCAAAAATGTTGTCGTCGACGACTGTACTAAACAAATCTCGGACTAAGCTAAACTGACAAGCACGTGGAGATGACAGTTGGCCGGTTTACCTCCCACTCCAAATTTTTGGGGGGATTTATGTTGTCGCTTCTCTGCGGTTGTTATTCTCGGCTAATACGGCGTGCCCTGACATCATTATGGCAGGATCGATATTTCCTTCATCCTCGTCCATAGACCTACTGGATGCCTCGGTCAACATCAATATGTTTAGGCATGACCACGTTGTTAATATCGCAAAATCAGCCTCGTAGATGCTTGGTGCGTTATTTCGCAACAAAAAAACTATTTACACCGCAGCATCTACTCTTGCTTTACAAAGCTCAAATAAGACCGTGCTTAGAATATTGCTCACATATTTGGGGTACCGCACCAAAGCACACACCAAAGCTTGTAACATGTTTTTCTTATTAAAGTTAGAAGGTAAGCAAGCTAAGATTTTAATTAAAAACAAACCTAACACCGGAGAGTCGTGTTTGCAATACCCGACTCCGGGAGTGGAGTCGCAGAGCGCCACCAGTTCTTACCAACTAAGCTCCGCTGGTGTTGTACGGGGTTGTTAGGCACGCTTATCAAACAAAGAAACTCAATCTTAACTTAACAAGAAAACACAATCTAAATTTACGGATCAATTTATTAGCTTCTTGGTTTTTTTCGTGAACAGCAACACTCTTACAGTGAAATTTTTGCCATTTAAAGGCAACAAGGATTTTATTTAGGACAATATTTTAGAGAAAAAGGTTATGAAAATTGTTGAATCTAACAGGCGAAGGAATGTTAAATACTATTAAATAATTAATAATAATGGTACAATATGTTGATTGTACTGAGACCAATTCTGTTGTTAACTCGGTACTGTATGCCTTACACTTAAATGCTCTAAACACTACAATCCGAAGTGATCACTTTGGTTTACCTAAGCTTATAACCTATACGTACGCGTGCGCGCTGGTAGCTGCACCAATTATAAATGTAGCGATAATAATATGTATTGACAAATGAATAAATGAAGAATAAAATTAATGAAAGCTATGTTAAAGCTAGGCTGTCTATGCTTGATTTATATTTAAAGATTTAGACCGATTATACCAGTCGAAGATCGGCGGTTGGTAAGACTGCCCAGCTTCACTAAACAGGCAAAAAAGAGTACCTCTGGCGTGAGGACACCTGTAGCAAGAACCAGGTACTGGCTTAGCCTCGGTGGTATAACTGGCAGAGGACTCGATAGCCCGGAGTTTAAACTGTCAGTGGTATAGCCCAGAGGAAAAACCCTGTAATAACCCAATACGAATTAAACGAAGCCCCTTATTTCAATGAAAAAAAAACTATAGCCCCCGTTGCATAAATATATTTTCTTTATAAAACAAATCCCCCCAAAAATTATTAATGGATTTTCAATTACCATCAGCAAATAAAAGAAATACAAAAGGTGCATAGAACTTGAATAAAAAAAGAAATAGGTATGAATCACCCCTAAAAAATATGAACTTCCCCATATGATCAAAACTAAAAAGGATAAAAAGAAATAGGTAAAATATCTCATGGTGCAACGGAATATAAGTTTATTCCGCTCCACTAAATTCGATTTAATTGCGAATGATTTTCGATGTACGGGATATGAATCGGCAGTGACATCTGGTCGCAAATGAGTATATTTCGTGCAACGAATTATTTAAGAAGAACAGGTACGCTGGTTTGTACCCAATATTTTCAGATTCGTGTCGCTGTAGATTTCTATATTGAGTAGTGACATCTATTTGGGGATGGGCTTATCTCATGTAGTGGGTAATTGGAAAGCGTAGTTTGCTATTTAATACCTACCTGCATTTAATTTAATACAGATTGCTATATTTAGTATATATTATGTATTTCCTTGATTTGACGCCGCTTGACCCATAGTAGTGGTCACATGATCAAAATTATCCAATGAGAACATCGAAAATCAGAATTTATTGAACGTCTTGAATTTTGAAAGGAAGGTCGTTTATCTTTGTGGTGACGCCTGACTGGGTAAGTGCTAGTTTTTGATCTTTAAATATTTTATTCATTTTGCATATATTTTGCTATTTTTTTCATTTTTTAAATACATAATTAATAATTGTTTCTGATTCACTTAATCATATTCTGTTTAAGCAGGAATTTAGCATTTTTATATTACACTTTCGATTAACTTACATCTTCAATAATCTTAATTTTTTTAGTGGCCGTTCGGTAAGTATACCGATTTATTGGTAAATAAGTTCGTCTCCCATTGGTCAAATTTATGTAATTTGATAGAGCTTTAATCCAAATTTAAAGAGAACGTAATTATTTCATCATTTAGCGGTCACGTTGTTTTGCGTATTTCCATTTAAACTGAACAGTATTGTTTGGGAAATTCTTGGATTCTATATATTCCTGCAAAGGTGGTAAATTGAATTTTCAGTAGAATTTCTCTCTCATCATATTGCTGGTTTAATATTTTTTTCTTTTCAGGCTTATTTCATTAATACTTCAGTTTATTTGTAACATCTAACATATAATTATTAGCACTTGCCCTGTCGCGTCTCAACACTGATGTATCGACGTTAATTTGTATTTATGAGAGGTTGAGCTCACATGTGTGAATTTATGTTTTTTTTTTCTTTACCGTTTATCTTAATTTGTATCTCAATGCGAGATAATGATTACCTTTTCTTTATCTTTCATTAATTGAGGTGTAATTACACTCTATTATTGTTTATGTGCCAAGGGCCTTACAGAAGAGTAATAGAAATTATTTATTTTGAGTTACAAGACTCGTTTATAGAGAGGTTGTACCTCTATTTTTCTATCTATCATTAAATTCAAGTTATCTTATTAAAATTTACCGAGAGCCACTGTTTGGAACGTAGTTTCATCATTTTCTTTTGAATTTTAAATTTCAGTAATAAATTCTTTTGAATTTCAAGTATTAAAGTAGAGAAAAAGAATATCTTGCGTAACAGTAGCTATTTTATAATTTTGCTTAACCGTAGTTATTTACAAGCTTTGCTCAACTTAAAATTGTAATTTAAGTTTTTGATTATACCTGCTTTAACCAGTAAATTTTCAAATTGTTGATTACTTCCTCCTGTGAAGTCGTCTAACTGAGGTCCACAGGATATTTCCCTGAATAATTTTTAATTAGCGATATACATTGGTCTAAAATTAGGTTATTTTCTCTTCCATGTAGACAAAATTCCCGAATTGGCTGGAAAAAAACATCGGGCTTGTCAAGCATCAGGTGTCCGTCCGCGTTGCTATAGCAGACCGGTAGAGGGAGCAGATACTCGACCAACCTTTAAGTCCTAGATCACCTCAAGTCAATTGAACTTGGGAATAGGCAGAAGCAGGTTCCAGTAAAAGTCCCAATACGGTTGCATGGTTACAGGATAGTTGGACAAGCTAAGTATTAGCCAATCAGAAGAGAAATAAATTTGTAAAAACCACTGTAATCGTCTTACTTATTCATTCAATGTTTTTTTTAATATTTCACTTCAGTTTTAATTCTCATTGCTAGTCAATTTGTTCAAAGAAAAACTGTATTTCAAACAATTTCATAAATTATAATTACATCTGATTATATAGTTTTCAATTTTTTCAAACTTCATCACTCATATTTGTAAATTAATTATAAAATTAATATATTATTGTTTTAAGATTCCCTTGTTTATTTTATCGCAAGATCGAGATCTGTAAGACGCGAATTATAAGAACAAATTTTTGATATTCGTATCTTTATAGTTATTGACCTTTAAGTGTTTATTCTCAGTTTGCATTGTCTCTCGGAACTCTGGCGCTCAAAATATAATTAATAAGAGAGACAATTCACCCCCCTCAGGAAAAACGAGTCTCATACTTAATAAAATTAAATAACTTAATTATAAGTGACGCTCAACAAATATATTAGTTACAATGGAATGCAATGCAAATGGTGGTCAATGTAAAAAAAGGTTCACACAGATATGGTAATTAAATCGTTAAATTAGACAAAAAACTTTTGCAATAATTACCTCTTTTGAGTCGGAGGGTGGCTGAAGAATCAACGGTCTCGATCTTGTAAGATGATCTCGGAAAGCCTCTAGAAATAATGAAAAATAGCCCTTAGCATCATGGCGTCCCTGTGTTTCACAAACAATAGAAAAATATTAATTCCAGAAAAAGCTTACCTAGTGCAATACGAATATCCCAATAACTTGGTAGTGTCGAGCACTGGTTAGGGACTCACTCATAGATCCCTAAAAGGTTAGTATTAACAAAATACAGAAATTTGAGTCCAGTACGGCTGCACTAAAGCAAAACGCTTCCTCTCACACCGAAGAGTATTTCTAGAAGAACTCTGCCTCTGTTTCAGTCAATTTGCCTTTCCACTTTCACGAGATTAGAACAAAAGAACGTCGAATCAGATAGAAAAAAAATGTAGGGCTGAGAACTGCCGTATCGAATCGTTAGAATACGAATAATTCTAAGATAATAAACGACTTAGTTATCGTTTATTATGGTTGTAAAACGACGGCGGAAGCCACAATTAATGAGCTGAAATTAAATTTTTTAAGAAATACTAGGAAATAATCCTACGAAAATGAAAAGCCTTTAAAAATCTAAATCGAAAGCAAACAATTACGGGAGGATAGCCCATTCCTACTATCCGGGACTACCAACCGAATATTTCAAAAATTGCGGCCTGTCGCGTGGACAGATAAATCAGAGGTCCCAAAATTAATGTTATCAGAAATGATCAGCCGCTGACTTGAATTAATCAAATTAGCGGTCCAAAAAGTTATGAAATGTGTAAACCAAAAGTAGAATATGAATTTGACAGATCTAATGAGACTTTACAGTAGGCTTTATTAACTCAATTGTTAAAAATATAGAACGGCCAGCAAACATAATTAATGTAATATAAATTAAGCAAAGTTATACTAATAACATAGTATCCTATTTTAGTAATTTGATCAAACCTAAGCGATCTGTGGTTCGCTTATCAACTAAAATAAATATAGTCACAAAGTGACTCGATCTCGCCTGAGGGCACTACATAAGAGAAAGGAATGATCAAAACAGCTACTCAAGGCCACATCAGTGTTATAAAAGCTAGTACCAATATATCATTAACCTACATGTAGAATAAAATTAATTTACATTAATAATTGCGGCAATCTTAAGCTTATTGACAACAAATCGAATCAATAAATTTAGAATTAATTAACCGAAAAGGTCAATACTCATTAATTCTTATCGCAAAAAATTGTTGCTAAATTCAACATATAAAATGGACTTTAAAATCTTTTACACTGGCCAAATCAGACTGTTACAAGCTGCTGGATTCCATTCAGACAAGAGCTGTGCGTCTCGTCGGCGACTTGTAGTTGAACTGGAATCTAAATAGTCTGGAACACCACAAACATGTGGTCAAGATCTCCCTATTTTATCGATATTTTCACGGCAGATATTCTCAGGATTTGGCTCGCATCAACCCGCCCCCGGCAACGCCTGTCAGACATTCACGACAAACCGCAAGAGCACACCCATTCGCCCTACAACTAGAAACACCACCAGCATCACGTTACAAGGACGCACTGCATCATTGTGTAACTCACTCCTCGGACATCTGGTTCCCCCTAATTACAACCTACAACTATTCAAGAACAGTGTCATTCGATATCTTTGCATCGCTCGTCGAGTGCCATAGGATCTCCCTTTGGTGTGTGTGCCACTGCCATAAAAAATTTCTGACTGTAAAAGTTATTCGAGAATCGTGAAATATTTCTTGAGTAGTCAAAAAGAAAATTAGTTTAATGAACAAACGCAATAATTACGACAGATACAAGATTAAACATAATGATGTCATATTAAATTTTCAAATCCATTTGACCCGTAAATCAGCAAATTTCAATTCATCTAACCGATGTGTTGGATATATATAAGGTGTTTCAAACCAAAAACAATAGACAACCGCACTCTCGACACCACCCATAAACCGCACCACATTCTTACGAGAACGATCGGGATTTATGACTCCGGTCGCCCGAAAAGACTCGTGCCGGAGTAATAATTAATCTCGTCGCGAGGGATTGATATTTGCATTTAAACTGAAACAATTACCGGGGCTTCGCAAATAACGAAATAAGAGGACGTTCGTGGCCGCGGAATTTTGACTAATCGTTCGCGATTTCCATATGAATGAGATAATGAAATATGGTAACATTAATATGGATATATGCCCGAAAGGCGAACCGTAAGCAGTCCGCGGTGACCTGCGATTCATTCGGATTTACCAAACAACAGAGAATCGCGTTCATTGGCGTGCGTTATTTATTCGGTTTTTTTTATTCTATTTTCCCAACGCGGATTGTACCGGTATATGTCTGTCGTTGTCGGCTTCTTTTACATTTGCAGTACAAGAATAAATAAGCGATTGGGTTCGTTCGTTTCACTGCAATATTTCTAACTTTTCAACTACTGTTTTGCAAGTATAATTAATACGAATGAGATAAAATTAATGAAACGTCTCTAGGAATGTTTCGCACACTTAAATCTATAGCAGTACGAACTATGCTACTCAGGGGATATGAATGAATTGCACCGGTTCTTATTCCTCTCAATATGCGTTACGTGCAACTCCTAGGTGAGAAGACGATGTACGATCGCACGCACCAGCAAAGACTTGAAATCATAACAGTCCCGTCGTACATCTGCTAATTTATAATCATTATACGTCAATTCCTTTATTTAACTTCACGATATTATCAGGATGGAAGAGCTCAAAATCCGACCCTTATAGTGGAGCAACTGGTTTTCTTGATTCCTTCATCATTTTTTTATCGGGAAAATCATTAACATCCACAATGCCATTTACCATGATAGTTGGGATTATAGCAGGCTTCACAAAATGTATAGGATCGATCTTGGGTTGACGTCTAGGTTTGCAAGTTTCTTTATAAAGAATCATGTATACGATCATATGGTTGATAGTACTTTAGTCATGCGGTGTACTAGTTTTGGTCGAATGTTGGGAAAAATAATTCGTTATATCAAAATCTTGGGCATTTGTTTCCGAAATTGACAGTAAAGTGGTGCTGTACTGAATACGAGATACGAAATCTGCTTTTTTATTTGTCAGCCTATAGTGTTGGTAACTATGTCTGTCTGGCAAAAACTCAACTTCCTCCGCGTCCGATTCTGGAAAAGTTCACGTGGTCACTTTTTTGAAGCCAACCATTTAGGCAGCGTGCAGGGTCGCGTAGGAAAAGTGTTGAAGTACCATTAAGGTACGCGTCCACTAATCAACATCGGACGAACGGTACGCATCATACAAATCGGATTTTTTAATTAACTATATTGTTTCAATATGACTTCGTTCACCTGTCGGCATCGAACCGACCGACCGCACTACGGCATTTCCGGACGGGATTCCGAAGACAAAACCAAATCCGTTTCGTGCGGACACTGATTCCGATGCTGATACTGCGAATACCGACAAGTACACGCAGGCATCACGGTATATTTCCTTTTCCAAACTTTATTGGAGAAGATAGCAAGGATTTTTGTTAGTTGGTTTGTGACTTGCGTCCACATTGCTTGAATGTAATTATGGATGTAGCAAGACTTATCACGATTGTGCATGAGTATGAAGATGTTTACAATGTGGGGCACCCAGAATATTCGAACATTATTCGCAGGGACAATATTTGCAGTTTTGTTTTCTTCTTCTTCTGACAACACGCAACTAATTATAACACCTTCTTCATTCAGTAACGATATAATGCTTTTGCTTCTTCAACAGCACTTAGCTAACTGCGGGGGGAAATACTCATGGTTATGGAACTACCTTCCGACCCATATTTTTGGAATCTTAGGCCGTACGTTTCCTTATCTTTCGGATTTGGTTGCTGGTTTGGGGTCTAAATTCCGCTCCACTACAGGCACCCAATACGGGTCGGTCAAGTTTGCCCCCGGTATTAAACAAATTTCAAAAATAAATGAAGCATAATTTTGCACACATTTTGCACAATTTTGCACACCCACACAAGGAAAACTAGAGCTGTTTTTATACGGGGGGCAAACTTGACCGTTCCCCCGTCTGTTACAAAATTGAAAAATTTTGATTCCACTCGAATCGGTAAATTTCGCACAATTTTGCACACCGATTTTCAAATTTTGCACACTTTTCTGGGGAAAGTTATGACGTGTTAAAAATTTGAATTTTCCCCCCCGTTTGTCAAAATGTGGAAACAAATTGATGCTGCTAGGTTCTACTAATTTTGCACACCTATTTTCAATTTTTGCACACTTTCCTGGGGAATGATATGAGGTGTTAAAGATTTGCATTTTCCCCCCCCGTTTGTGAAAAAGTTACAACATTTTGATGCAGATAGGTTCAACTAATTTTGCACAATTTTGCACACCAATTTTGAAATTTGGCACACTTTTCTGGGGAATGTTATGAGGTATTAAATATTTGCATCCGGGGGGAAAAATTTAAAATTTTAACACCTCATAACTTTCTCCAGAAAAGTGTGCAAAATTTGAAAATAACTGTGCAAAATGGTGCAAAATTAGTTGAACCGAGCAGCATTAAAAGATACCAACTTTGACAAACGGGGGGGAAAATGGAAATATTTAAAACCTCATAACTTTCCCCAGAAAAGTGTGCAAAATTAGTTAAACCTACCAGCATCATTTTTTTTTAACTCTTTCACAAACGGGGGGGGAAAATGCAAATCTTTAACACCTCATATCATTCCCCAGGAAAGTGTGCAAAAATTGAAAATAGGTGTGCAAAATTAGTAGAAACTAGCAGCATCAAAATTTTTCCACATTTTGACAAACGGGGGGGAAATTTCAAATTTTTAACACGTCATAACTTTCCCCAGAAAAGTGTGCAAAATTTGAAAACCGGTGTGCAAAATTGGGCAAAATTTGCCGATTCGAGTGGCATCAAAATTTTTCAATTTTATAACAGACGGGGGGGAACGGTCAAGTTTGCCCCCCGTATAAAAAACAGCTGTAGTTTTCCTTGTGTGGCTGTGCAAAATTTTATTTGCGGTGTGCAAAATTGTGCAAAATTATGCTTTATTGACTTTTGAAATTTCTTTAATATGGGGGGCAAACTTGACCGACCCTAATACAGCATTTGCCAGGTGAGCTTAACTTTGGTGTTTATGAGTGTCACCATGTTCAATAACGTTCAATTACTCGTGGATAGTTTCTAATTCCTTTTTAATCGTCGTTGCAAAAGTCCTTTTCCGACCATCTTTTGGATCAAATAGCTGATTTCCGCAGCAGTCGATTCCAGAAAAAAGCCATTACACAGGTTGTAACAGTCCGATTTTGCCAGTGTCAAATATTTTTGAATTTCATTTATACGTCGCATTTAGAAAAAAAAGATGCTGTATTTTGCACTCATCAGTTTATTAATTCTAAATTTATTGCTTCGATTTGCTAACAATTCGCTTGAAATTGCCGCCTTTCTTAATGTAAATTAACTCTATTCTAAGTATGGGTTAACGATATATTTGTATTAGCATTTATAACACGTTATGACTATATTTATTTTAGTTGATAAGCGAAGCACATTATTATTAGGAAAGCTTGGCTTGATTTATATTACATTACCGTAGAACGGCCAGCAAACTGATTTATGTTTTTAGGAATTCTGTTAATAAAACCCGCAAATGCGCTGCATTTGACTAGTCGATTCATATTTTATTGTCGGTTGAAATATTTCATAACTTTTGAAACCCCTTGGTTCCCAGACTCCAGTCACCGACCGATTATTTCTGAGATCGTGAGATCGTTTTGGGACCTCTGCTTTTATCTCTTCACACGGCAGGCTTCAGTTTTTGTAATATTCGCTTGTTTGTTCCGAGTAATAGGAATGGGCTATCCTCTCGTGATTGTCGCTCTCGATTTAGATTTTTAGAGGTTTGACATTTTCGTAGGAGTATTTCCTAGCATTTCTTGAAAGTTTTAATTTTGGCTCATTACGCTGTCGTTTGCCATCATAATAAAGGGAAACTAAGTCGTTTATTATCTTAGAATTATTCCTTGTATCGAAATCACTTGGCATGTTTCAGCCCATTATTATTTCCTGTTCGGACGTAGTTTTTTTAAGCTCATAGAAGGAGAGAGGCAAATTGACGGAAACGAATCGAGAATGCTTCTATTTAGACGATTCGGCGAAAAGAGAAGCTTTCTGTTTGAGTGCCGTCAGAGACTCCACATTTAGTTTTGTGATTTAATTCCACCCATTCATTGGGGATATATTGTGATATTTCTTGGTGTTTTGACACGATCGAATTTTCGGGACCTAAACACTGTACTAGAGGCTTTCCACGTTCGCCGTATGCGTAAATTGATAAATAGAGAACAATATGGAGATTAAACGAAGACCAATTCGGTTGGTAATACTCGGTTCTGTATGCCTTACCACTAAATGCACTAAATACTACTTATCGAAGTGATCACTTGATGTTAACTAAGCTAATTACAACGAGGTATGCGTGCGCTAATAGCTGCACTGATTTCGATTGTAGCAATGATAATATACAGCAATGAACTGCCGCAATAATTAAATCAAAAGACTCGATAAATTAATAAAAGAGCAAAACTAGAATTAAGTTATTGAATCAAGCATCGACAGATGCTTGATTCATATTATAAAGAGATAAAATTCAGAGCGGTTATATCACTCGACTAATGAATGAAAAGAATAAAATTATTGAGCCAACGCTTGACTTTTATTAAAAAGAGAGAAAATTCAGAACAATCAGATTAACTGGTCTGATAAACCAGTGAATAATTGAAAATAAAATTAATGAGCTTCCTCAGAGCTTGGCGGTCAATGTTTGTTTTATATTAAAGGAGGAAAACTAAGAGCGATCATATTAAACAAATAAACAAACGATAAAGCTTCAGTACAATACCCCAAATCCGGTCGTCGAACTCTGGTGGAGGCACTTATAGACATACGTCAGGTACTGCCCCTCGATGACCCCGAGGGAAGATCTAGCCGAGGTCTCGATAGCTTAGTATCGAGATTGGCTGAGAAGTGCTGGTAAAGCCTGCTTCCAACCAACCCACTAGAACAGGGTGATTCTAGCTGCAGGTAAAGGTAGTGGCCTCCGAAAAAGAGGTTGTACCCTCCGGAAAAAGCCCTCGATCGTGTGTGTGAGGGCTAACTAGGAGAGATTCGACGGTCTCGGTCTTATATGACGAACGTGGAAAGTCTCTAATACAGCAGTATCTAGATCCCGATTAATCGGTCGTGCCAAAACACAAACAGAAAATCCACAAAATATATCCCCAAAGAAAGGGTAGAATTGAATCACAATAAAATGTTGTGTTTCTACGACTGCATTAGCAGAAGGCTTCTCTCCTCGCCAAACTAGAAGGAACTCTCGATCGTTTTCGTCAATTTGTCTTTGCTTTCGTCCGATTACGAAGTAGGGATGGACTGAAACAAGCCGAGCGATTTCGATACGGGGAATAATTCCAAGACGATAAACGCCTTAATTCTCGTTTAATAGGATGATAAACAACGGCGGAATACACGAATAGTGAGCTAAAATTACATTTTTCAAGAAATGCTAGGAAATACTTTTACGAGAATAATAAACCTTTAAAAATCTAAATCGAGAACGACAAACACGGATGGATACCCCCATCCCTATTATTTGAAACGAACCTCACAAAAACTAGTCTGCCGTATAAAGCGATAAATTTATTTAAAGCAGAGGTCCAAAAACGATCTAACGATCTTCAGAAATGTCAGCCGTTAATTGGTGCTCCGCAACCAAAGTGTTCCCAAAAGGTTATAAAATATACCAACAAAATTAAAATATAGATCAACAAGTCAAATGCAGCGTATTTGCAGGCTAATAGAATTCTTAAGAGTCGGTTCGTTGAACGTTCCTCGGTAATGTGATACAAATCAAGCCAAGCTATCAACTAAAATAAATAGAGTCACAATGTGTTCTAAATGCTAATACAAATACATAGCTAACCTATACTTAAAATATAGTTAATTCATATTAGGAAAGTGGCATTTTCGAGCAAATTGTTAGCAGACCAAATCAATAAATTTAGGATTAATTAACCGAGGAGTTCAAAAAACAGCATCTTTTTCCCTAAATGTAAATACAATTTTAAAATTGGCAAAATCGAATTGGTACACCCTCATAATATTAGGCCAGTGCCCTAACAGTACCAATAGGTGCCCGGCACCTTTATCAGAATTCGACGGATCTAAGTGGTATCGTCCAGAAGTTTAAGTTTATTTACTCATTTATTATTATTAATCGCTCTCAATTTTCTTTCTCTTTAATATAAATCAAGCATTGACAATCGGGCTTTAAAACAGTTTCAATAATTTTATTCCTCTCATTCATTTATCGAGTAACATACCCGCTCTGAATTTTCTTTCTTTATAATATAAGTCAAGCATTGACAGCCAAGCTTTCAATAGGTTTATTCTAAATTTATTCATTTTATTAATTTATGGAGTCATTTGATTTAATTATTGTTGCCGTTCATTCCTACATATTATTATTGCTACATTTAAAATCGGTGTAGCTATTAGCGCACGCATACCTAGATGTAATTGGCTTAGTTAACATCAAAGTGATCACTTCGGTTTGTAGTGTTTAGTGCATTTAGTTGTTCAGGCATACAGTACCGTTAACAACAGAATTGGTCTCCGTACAATCACCATATTGTACCAATTATTAGTTGAATTTAATAGTCTTTTAACATGCCTTTGTCTTTAACTTGCCATTTTTACTGTAGGATTGTTGCTGTGTTTTCAAAAAAAAAGAACTTAGTAGCAAATATTTTGTTCTTTAAATTGTAGACTGTGTTTTCTTTTTTTTCTTGTTAAATTAAGGTTGAGTTAGTTGATTTCATATGTGGGCCTAGCCACCCTGCACAACACCAGTGGAGCTTTTTCAGTTTAGTTGGACAGAACTGGTGGCGCTCTAACGACCCCACTACCGGGGCCGGGCATTTGCAATACGACTCTCCGGGGCTAGGTTTCCTTTTAATTAAAAATCTTTAATTTTGACTTCAAGAAGAAAAACGTGTTGCAAGGTGAAAATTGATTTTATGTCTGATATATCTTTGGTACCTATTTAATTTTTCAATTGTAATTGGTCTATCTGTGAATGCTTCTATTAGAACCTTAATTTGTAATACATAATAGGTATTCTAAATGTTCTACATGCTACTGTACAATGTACTTAATTTTCTAAAGGCAATACAACTCTATTAAATACAAGTCAACTCCAAAAGGAGGTCAAAGGCATGCCCAAATGGTCCACCACCAATAAGACCAATTATTAAATTAAAAGGAAAGTTTCTTAAGCCATTCTACTGAAAACATATTTTTTGATGAAGTGCAGTCGATTCATAATGTCACTGGACCCATCCAATTTTCAATCATCAAAAATAAGTAGGTAAAGATGATGGTGATGATAATTGTGAAGTAACATAAGACTGACTGAACTATATGTCAATGTTAATTTTCCGATCTGTATATGATCTTAATGATACTGTATTTTCATTTTATTGGTTGCTATAGGCTGGTTTTATTGTTGCAGAACGAAGAGGGATTAAAGGTTGATGGGTCTACTCCAATGCATTGCTTCCATAGACTAGTAAAGAAAACAAACCCAAACTTTCCGAGGATGTTGCCAAATCTTTACGGATTCTTTGTAATTATGAATTACTTGTGGGAAATGCACCGTGACCATACAGTCACATTTTGGTATTTGAACTTGTTTTCCCATATTTTTTCTTTTGTTAATGACGTTTTATATGCAAGTGTTGCTTTATTCAAAAATCAAATATCTTTAAGCTGGCAATACCGCATTGTAATTTTACTATGACTTGTCGCCCGGTTATTCATCATATTTCCGTAGTGAAGCATTGTTGCCACCAGCTGGAAGCGTGATATTTCTCGAATAGTGTGAGTTTTTGGTGAAAATCTTGATATCTGTGAACTATGCATAAATAAAAAGTATTATAATTTAATAGTTGTTTTATTCTGCCACAAAATAAATTGAGTTAAAGCTTCGTGTTCCATGTTTGGTGCAAATAATAACAACACGCCACAACAAGACCGACAACGAAGGTAGAGAAGCTGAAGCATTTGCCATCAGCTGCGGGATTACTCAACTTGTAGACAAACCAACTCGGATCTCAGAGAGGGGTGAATTTGCTGTCCTTCTGGATCTTTTTCTAACCACAAATCCTGACCAGTACACAATTACGGTTGGTCCGCCATTAGGTACTTCCGATCACAAACTTATTACAACGGTTTGTGATCTGCCACTCCCACAGAAGAATCCACTATTGCCACGTAAAATCTGGCATTACAATTATTGTGCAACCTCCCAGTTCTAAGAGAGTTCTACCTGGATTTTCCTTGGCTCGACGTCTGCTTTGGACTCACAACCCGTCAGTCTGTTGCGAAGAGATTACGCAAGTAATCGTCTGAGGAATGGAAGCATACATCCCAAATTCCATCAAGTTACCGTCAAAAGGAAAAGCCCTGGTTCGACAGAAGATGCGAAAGAGCCGTAGGTAGGAAACAACAAGCCTACAAATAATGGCAGTAAAATCATTACGCTGAAAGTCGCAGTTATTTTACCGAAGCGAGAAACGAATACAAACATGTGGTTGACGAAACTAAGGAAAAACACAAGCAAGGAACCAGAAATAAACTTTTGCAATACCCCATTGGCTTCAGGAATTTCTGGATGGTAGCAAAGGCAGTAAGTAACAACTTTACAAAAACGTCTCTTTCCACCTTTGACAAACGAAAGCGGCGTCACGACAACTATAGCTAAGAAAAAGGCAAACATGGTCACCGAAATGTTCTCGTCAGTTCTCGTGCGTTCATCGCACTCTACCTTAAACTTCACGCATGGCAAGGCTCTCCCCACCATATCCAACATCAACACTACCATAATAGAAGTTAAGTTTCAACACCGTGACATTCATAAAATCTTCAAAGAGCTAGATAAGCAAAAGGCATCAGGGCCGGATGGAATACCTGCCATCGTGTTAAAGAGCTGCGTCAACGAACTAATACCCGTTTTTTCCAGATTCTTTTCTCTGTCTTACCGAAAAGGGATGTACCCATCTTCTTGGAAAGTCGCTCAAGTGCAACCTGTTCCAAAAAAAAGGCAAGAAAGCCACGCCCTCAAACTATCACCCAATTGCCTTGCTTCCAATAATCTCCAAAGTCATGGAACGTGTAGTCAATCGGCAACTACTCAAGTACCTCGAAACTAACAGAATAATTAGCGATAACCAATATGGCTTTCGCAAACAGAGATCGACCTGAGATATATTGGCCTATGTCACTCATATATGGAGTAGGACAATTGAGAACTACGGAGAATCTCGAGCGATTGCGTTGGATATTTCGAAGGCATTTGACAGAGTTTGGCACGACCTATTGCTCAACAAACTGCCGTCCTTCGGATTCCCAGCGTCTCTCTGCGGCTGGCTTGCCCATATCCTTCTCTGCACGTTGCAGTTGATGGACACATCTCAGACACATTCACCATTAATGTGGGAGTGCCTCAGGGCGCAATACTTTCACCAATTCTATTCCTCATCTATATTAATGCCCTGCTGACCAAAACCAATAATCCTGTTTACAATTTTGCAGATGACAGTACCCTTGTCTCCCAATTTAAATCAGAAAAACCTTTACCAGCAAATGAGACATCACTGCAGACAGGAGCAGATTACAACAATTTTATTAATCAAGATCTGGAGAAAGTTTGAACTTGGAGCGACAAGAATTAGGTCTAGTTCAATGCAGCTAAAACCCAAACAGCCACGTTTACCAAGAAAGCCAATAGACGGGCTCTGATATCATTATGGCAGGATCGACCATTCCTTCATCCTCATCAATAGGAATTAAATCATGTTTTGATTATTAGAAAATATCACATTCAAAGTGATAAGTATTTTCATATTAAACATAGGACCTTATTTACTTGGATGAATCCTAATGTTTCCTTCGTATTTATTCTTGATATTCATGAATAATTTTATAATAACTGTAGTTTTCCTGCGGATCCAGTTATAAGGATAATCTGATATTCTATTTTAGGAATCAACTACCGAAAAGCCCAGAAATTTATTCTAATAGTTTCAACCCAAATGACATTATTTCTAGACCAAGTGTTATAAGTCAACTTAAAACTGATGCCTTACCAGATGACAATCTAATATTTCTAGAGCCTCAGCCATTCAGGTAACTTATGTTCTAATATTATTTAACGAATTATTCCATTCACAGGGTGGTCAATATCAAAGTTAAAATGTATTTCAAGCTCAGACTCAAAATTCCCAACATTTAGTGATACTTCTTCAGTCAAATCAAAAATGTAAGTTCATTTTAAAAACATAATATTCTGAACATTATTTCATTGGGAGTCTTTCATTAGCAACCTTGCAGCCATGGAAACGTACTTTTTGCTACGAGCGCAAGCAAAGTAGTTGCGTACAGACTTGGCGAGACGAGCCCGTGACGCGTGCGAAACGAGTGCGAGGCGCGCCAAAATTTGAAGTGTGGACATGGCTCGCGGTCCCAATCCATCTCCAGTCGGTTTTTCAACGAGCCATCAAAGGATGCTTGAGGCTCAGTGTGGACGGCTATAAGTGCAGCACGCTATGAGCCACGAGACGACTACGAGCGAGGGCCGACGAAGCTACCACATTTATTTTGTAATGTGTTATTTTGCTCAGTTACAATGTTACAAAGATGGAGTAGATTGAGGATGCTCAGTTACTACTGATGGAGCTCTATCAATCAAAATCAAATCTCAGGAACCCCAAACATAAAGATTACTATAGGAAAAATTTAAAATTCGATTCGTGGGTTAATAATATTGCGGAATCCGTATATCCTAGCAGGGCATGGAAAGATTGCAAGAAAAAAAATTTGGTGTGTGCTTAAGACCGCGCGACAGAAGTGAAAACTTCAATAAGCGGGGTCATCGTTTGTCAGAATTTCGATCCGAGCCTTCGTTACAGAGATACGGGTGAAAAACAATTTTCCCCCCAAAATTTCCCCTTAAATTAGAGCCCCGGTATGGCCTAAGGTGGCCACCCATGGAGCACACCTACCATAAAAATTTCGACCCCGTACCTCTTCCCGTTCTCTCGAAATTAATTATTTAAGTTTTTTCCTTCTCCCCCTTCTCCTGGCCAAACGGGGGGAGGTACGGGGTCCCGTTTCCGTCCAGGATCTTCTTTTTGCCCCGGCTACATCCCCTGGAAATTTCAGCCCTCTACCTATACGGGAACATGCCAGTAGAAGGAGCGTTACGTTACATATCCGAGCATGACGCGTGATGCGTGATGCGTGACGGGTCGGTCTCATTCAACCCCCGCAAAAAAAACGCAAAACGCGCCTAAAGAAGTTTTTACTTCAAAAAATACATCTCATTTTGCCATATACAGAAAAGAGAGCCACCATTTTTTTTATGACAAACAAATCACAAATAATTGAATAAATATGCCTTGGCGCGTTGCGATCTATAGATCGTGCTATGGCGTCCAAACGAGCGTCTCCTTTGGACGCTTGTGGCATTTGGCGCGGCTCGCGCTCGTCCCGCACTCTTCCCGCGCGCGTCTCGTGCTCGTCTCATCAACTCTGTATGTACCTTAAGGCCGATTCTAAACGGGCAGTTAAAACGCGAATATTTTGCAGCTAGCAACCACCCCAAATTTCTCAAAACTACACCTGACTGCCGAAGCGCGACTGTTAAAGAAAGCGACCGAAACGCGGCTGTTTTGCAGCTAGCATCACAGTGCCACAGTGTTGCAGTTCATTTCAAAATGGACACTGTGCAAATCGGCTGTGTAGCAGCACTTGTGTTATTGGAAGACATTTGTAAAAAGAAAGCCCGCCAAAAAAGACGTTGGTGGACTCCCCCACGTTGTTAAGTCTGCTCTCAACAGGGCAATTTCACGTCAAGTTCAACCTGCATAGAACATATCCTGATAATTCGATTTTTTGATTTGATGAGTTAACATGGTTTCGTGAGTGAACATATTGTAAAAAGTGACACTATCATGGGAAATAGTACCTATTAGTCCCGCAGACTGAGGAACTACAGGAAGTATGCTCTGAGGTAGGTTTAAAAATCAACTTTTCAAAAACGAAATACATGACAAACCTGGTTCCTAGTGAAAGTTTGGCTGTTGGTGGGCAAGAGGTAAAACCTTTCAATAACTACCTATACCTGTGTCATGAAATAAGAATGACAAGAGGCAACCAAACCTGTGAATTGAGGAGAAGAATAACACTTTCCTGGGCTGCCTACGGAAGACTGAATGATGTATTTTGAGCAAAAATACCAATATCGCTAAAACAGAGTTTTCAATCAGTGCATTTTGCCAGTATTGACCTACGGTGCGGAAACCTTAACCCTGACCACCTCGTCTGCCAGGAAGCTGAGAACAATTCAACGAAAAATGAAGAGATCTATGCTTGAGGTGTCGTTGCGGGATCATATCCGAAACGAAGATCTACAATGGAGAACTGGTGTTACTGATGCTATTTCACAGGTTGCTAGTCTTAAATGGAACTGGGCGAAGCATGTTACTCGAATGACCGATGGTAGATGGACGAGGAGATTGCTCGAATGGCGACCGAGAGCCGATAGAAGAGGAAGACCGCCCACTCGATGAACCGACGACATCAAAAGAATGGAAGGCAAGTGGCTGCAGAGCGCTCAAGACAGGAGGCAGTGCAAAAGATTATGGGACGCTTATATCCAGCAGTGGATGCAAAGGACTGAGTGATGATGATAATGATGATGATGATTAATCCTGCAGAGGAGGTCACTCCTGCGTAGCACAACTGTGTATTTTTTGTCTCGTGTAGTTTGATCCGCGTTTATGACGCTAACGGCCGCAACACCTCCAGAGCGTATTTTCAGGTAGAAGAATAGCATGCAATTCTGTTTGATAGGGAGAAAAGCCTGCATAGTGGCGCTGATAGTTCAGCAGCACATTTTTAAACTACTATCGCGGGAACGCCATCCGGTCCTGTAGCCTTGTTAGTCTCAGGCTTTTCAGTATTCGCCTCAGTTCGCCATGGCGAAATACCAGACTTGGCATTGAGGAATCAACTCTCGAGATAGTTGGGGGAGTTTTTCCTTGAGGATCTAAGGTAGAATTTGATGCAAATATTTCGGCAAGAAGGTTTCGATTTTTCTTTTGCTGTTTTTGTTATTGAAACCCTGATTGACAGCTTTGGTAATTGACCAAAAGGATCTTGATTCGTTAGGACAGTTGAGAAGCTTGTTCTTGGTTTGGTCGTTATATCTCTCCTTGCTCTCGTCAATGGTTCGCTTACACTGGTTTCTAGTTGTGATGAATATATTTCGACTTTTGGCTATCGCATCTCGGCGGCATTTGCGGTAGACGGCTTTTTTAACATTAAACGCTCTTCAGTTATTTTTCCCAAGCCATGGTTTACTGTTTGAAATATGTTTCATAGAAGAGGGGATGAAAGCTTTCATACCAGCCAGTATAGCTTGAGTTATCTCATTAGCAGATTCAGAGGTGTTTTGGTTCCTCAAGCAAATATCTTGCCAAGGAAAAGAAAGATAACACTCGCGAAAATCACGCCACTTTGCAGAATTGTAGTCTCAAACCTTTCGGGGTACCCGTGGCTCCTGTACTTTGATACCAAGTTCACAGGTTGCGGAGATAAGATTGTGGTCTGATGAGCCCAACGGAGGTTAGACCGTTACGGTGTAGAGGTTAGGATTAGTTATTTAAAATAGATCCAGGAGGCTAGCAAAGTCTTTTTTACGCTCAGGGGTCCTGATAGGTTTGTCAACCAGCTGAGTAAGTCCGTGACTCATAGCATAGCAAATGGCTCGATTTCTCGTCCTTGATCGTCGTTTTTGTTGGAGTGTTTCAATCAGTCGATTTTGTGTACGTTGAAGTCTCGTACTATGACATTTTCTGCCGTTGGATAGTTGATCTACAGAAAATCAATTTGATTGCCAAGATTTGAGAAAAGCCGTTTATATTGGTTTTCGCTAGGTGGTTTGTTCTATTATAGCATTTTCAAATTTTGGCATAAACAAATGCTACAGCTTTGCTTAGTTTATATTTATTTTTATTTACAAACTCAATTTAATTTGGATTATTCCAATATAGGTACAGTGTATAAAGTACATTACCTTGTTTTACCTTAAAAGTAATTGAATACACTTTCTATATTTATATTTATGTGTCAGCATGATGTACTAGATGCTTATAATATGATGATAACACCTGGTTTGGTTTTTGTCCCTTTCGGAAAAGTGGTGCTCGACTAGGTCTTGGAAACCTCTTTTAAAGGTTCTGGTTATGCAATCCAATTTGCTAGGCTGTTGTTTTCAGGGAATTTAATACGTGAGCTCTCTTTTTATTACTCGGGAAAATGCTCACAAGCTTTTCTTTGATCTAAAAGTTAATAAAAACTTAACAATTTGATCGATACAAATGTAACCTTGAGTTTGTTTGTTATTTTAAACCAATGGCTTGCTGTACCTACCTCAAACAATTTGGAGAACATAAGAGTCATCTAATGTATATTATAATTTGTTTATCTAATTGTACTTCGGTGTATTATTTCCTTTTGTTTTATTCATCTTTCGAAGAGATTTCGTGTTTTCATTTCTTAAGTGTCATTCACCTATGAGTTTGACAGTAAGACAGACACATCATATGATTTTGACAGTTAGGTTAGACATGTTTAAGAATCTACGTTCCCAAGTAACGGTTCCTTTTAAGGCGTATTTACTTGCTGCTTGGCGAATATGGTTTAGAGCAGAAGTTCGATTGACCGAGCTGTGACGACAGATGGTTCTTCATGCCCTTGAACTCGCTATTTCAACTAAGTTAAGTTCGCAACTATGTTTCGGAGGACGATGCTGACATTCCTTCCGTGAGTGATCTGGTGTTTTTTCTACGCCACCGCCGTGCCATCTTGGTGACGACTCAAGAGGTCCGCATCATTTGTCGAGCCTTTTCAAGATGCCTCATCCTTATGGACTGGTTCAAATAATTAGAGTCATTATTTTATGATATTTTTGTTACGTTTATGTATTTTGACTCGAACCAGGGCCATGGAGGTTACCTATATAAGTTTTTGTTGGGTTATAGGATGTAGGACCTCCACGTGGTAAGTCACGAAATTTTCATGCATTCTTCTTTGGAATTAATTGTATTTTCCAATCTTTCTAGAAGAATTTATGATGCTGTTGCTCTTATATGGCCGATCTTTATAATTGACTGTTATTGGTTTTGAAGAAAAGTCTCTCGAATGGACACTATACCTTGTTCCACTAGCCTTTACCAGGAAGGAAAGGGACCATAGAACCCTATAGATAAATCTATAGGGTCCTCTGCACGAGTACCGCTCTGGCACACGTATATCGCTTTGCCTTAATTGCGATATCTATTTTTGCGAGTTTTGCGTTAGAACTACCACTCACGTGTTGCGGGTTATGCCCTTGTTACTTATCAGCGGCTGGATGCTCAGTACCAATATTTGGAAAGCTTAGGTTATGATTGGGAGATGCATGGACCGTATATATACTAACACTGGAATAAATTTGGAGAATAATTTTAACTTAGAAATACCTACTTTATAAGTTGTAAGTAATACCATTTACCATTTTTTTGCAAGGCTGTCTTGGCAAATTTACATTTTCTACAGATTGAGTCATTTAAAACATGTTTTTTTTTATATTATTGCGGCAGAATAAAATTCATGAATTTTAAACCTTGTGCGCTATTTACCAACTCGTCATTTTAGTAACATATTACTGGGTAGGCAGAATATTTGCCTAACAGTTTGCATCTGACACCATTGTTGATAAAAGTCAATAGTATGTAAGCTTCTATTCTATTGCTTTATTGTTTATACATGTGATTGTAACTGTACTGTATAATTGTTGTTTTATATCAAGGGATCTCTTCATTAGTAGGGAAAGAATAAAGTATTTATTTTGGGAAAATATTATGCCTTATTGAAAAGTTGCTCCAAAAATTACTTTTCAGGATTTAATAACATTATAGATTTTTCTTAGTTAAATCACAGTTAACTATGTGGTGCCCAATATCTTTATTAAAGTGTACCGAGGATCCACGATCCTAGCTCTCCACTGTATTACTGGTTGCCGTTCGCATCTATAGGTAGGTTTGCTAAAAGGGTTTAGGAAATGTTGCCATACTATCTGTGCTTAATTTGAACCACATGATATCGAAGTCCTTAGGTTCGTACGTTTCTTCTCGATGACAACATAAATCGTCCCGTATAAAAACAGCTAATCCATGGTTATGTCGAAATCGGAAGTATAGGTCATATCCGTGTATATTCAAGTGAACATGTATAGTGCTTGATTTCACTTTTGTTTCTGATAGAAGCTAGAATATGAGGCTTATCTGATATTAGGTGCTGGTGGACGAGTTAATATTATTTATGTTGATGCCTCTTATGTTGCAAAGGTCCAATCGCAGTCAATTTTCTATCTTGGAGATGTTCAGGCCTGATGGTCCCCCCCGGCCGGTCTCCACCCGGAGATTCGGATGGGAGGCTATTTTACCTCCGGAGTATTTTGATCTTGGAAGGGCCAACATGCAATATTACTTCCTTTCCATCCTGGGCACCGGATTACAAAGACATGGTGACGAAACATGAACCAGAAGTCATTTCACGCCATTTAAACCAATGTAGTGGTGTTTCACCGGGCGATGCAAGTGGACCACATCTTCTACTTGGTATAAATATAATGTACAATACTTTTGAAATATGTATGTCTGTTAGGTCTTTCCCGCATGCCTTTTTCAGTGCTCTTACTCAATTGTGTCTAATGTTATGAGAAATGTATTTAATTTTTAATAAAAATCTATTTATCATACAAATCATAGACTTTTTCATGCTTTCATCTGAACTTTCATCTCCTAATTTTAACTTGTCCATATACTACAAGTAAAAATCCTTGTAATCAGAAATGGTTAGACAAACCAAAAACATTCTTGAAATATTTCCACAATTTAAATGTAAAAATCTCTGTAACACATAAATTTACCTTAAAATCGTAGGTAGAAGTTATACATAAACTGAGCAATAAAAACTACTTATACTCGTACCAATATTTACCTATTTTCAAATGTATGCATTCAAAGTCAACATAAGTAATACATCTACAATATGTTATTTCTGGATATTATATAAATAAAATAGTAATTCTTTGTACCAATGGCATAGCCCAAAAAATGAATATCCAACATTTTTACTTTATCAAAAACCATACATGCCGCTGCGCTGGTCTCGGTGCTAAGGCTTATGGGAAGGCTGTGTGCGATGTTGCAATTTTTTCCAACTGCTATCAAGAGCTATCTCCTACCATAGTTTTTCTTTTATTATTTTATAAATTCACAAATTCATCCTGATTGACGACGCATATGCATCAGAAGAAATAAAAAGTTGTATTGTGCAATAAGAAGAAGCTTCTTTGACGATAATAATTGTCTTTTAAGGGTCTTTTTCTCACTCTAATCTAATATGATAAATAGAACGAAGTGAGAAGAAACGCTAACGCAATCAAAATTGTATTAAACAATTATAAATACCGAACGGACCACCAATGATGTCGCAGCTTAATTTCTGCCGGGCGCCAATCTCTATGTATGAGATTTTCGTCTAATTTGCATAAAATGTGTCTCAGTGATTCATATATCTTATTGCGTTTGATATACGATTTCTGTTTCGTTCTGTTTAAAATTCAGATTTTAGGCAAATTCGGATTCGTATATGATAAATTACGAACGATGCTGCATTTCGCCTGTTCATTGATAAAGTATAATTGTTTTCGATATTATAGTCTTAATAACGATGTTCGGTTAATAGCATTAGAGTAGATGCTGATAGAAAAATAATAAAAGATAATATAAGTATAATTTTTATAATATTTTTTACCCCTCGCCTTCGGGTCAACTTAGGAGTCTGATATTGGTTTTAATCAATTGTGAAAAAAGCAATAACAGAACACGATCCGTCTCATTTTTTTAATAAGTATTAAGAATGACTCATCTTAGGACTTTAATAGCAATACATATCCAGAAAAATCTTATGTTAATATTAACTGGTTTAATGATGATCTTAAAGCAATGAGGTAGCGTTTTAGTTTTCTAGGGGAAGGTGAAACCACAATCCAATTTTGTAGACATTCAACGAGAATCCAAAAAATTAGGCTAAATCAGAAGCGAAGAAACAACAAAAGTGCTACTAATGGAAAACTTTAGGTCGACAGAGGGATCTGAACATCATCACGCAGCTGTACTGGCATCAAACTGCAGAGATTAGGGTAGAGGTTATAACATCCGAAGAAACAGAAATCAAGTGGGGTGTTAGACAGGGTGTGTCGTGTCCCCTTTCCTCATCAATATATACTCGGAGGCAGTGTTCCGAGAGGAACTGGAGGATGTGAAAGAGGACATTAAGATCAACGGCATCCTTATTAATAATATACGATTCGCTGACGATACGGTCGTGCTCGCCGGCAGCTCCCACATCTCCAAAACATGATGGACCTTATCGTTGAGCATATTGAACAGTATGACCTACACTTGAACGTTGCCAAACCCAAGGTGGTTGTGTTCTCCGAGACTCCAAGATGGACGGTCCTTCAAATTATCAACCAGGTCGTGGAATAAGTGGAGTCCTCGCCAACGAGAACAGTGACCATAAAATGGAAATCAGATCAAGGATAGAGCAGGCCAGAAGGACATTCACCTCCACTAGTAGAAACCTAAACCTACAACTCTGCATACGTATATTGCGTTGCTGTATCTTCCCAGTGCTACTTTGTGGCTCCGATAGCCTGACATTTAACAAGTCACTGTAGAGCCGCGGTGACATCTTTGAGATGTATTTGTATCGCCGTATACTGCGTATATCCTGGGTAGACAGGATAACCAACGAGGAAGTAATGAGGAGAATAGTTAAAGGTAAAGAGCTGCTGACAGCCATCAAAGAACGAAAGCTCCAATACATCGGGCACGTTATGAGGGGAGAGCGTTACGAGATCCTTCGACTCGTCACCGGTCAGTGAGCAGGCGGCAGAACTCGTGGCTAAAGGATCTGCGTCGATGGTTTGGACGGACATCTATAGATATTTTCAGAGGTGCGGTTTCACGCACCATGCATTATAACCAGTTGGATCGCTAACCTTCGAAGGGAGACGGACCAATTATGCGTGATTAAGTGTGGTTTATTCGATTGATGTTACTGATTATTAAAGTAGATGTTTTTTCCAAGATGGCGGGCGACGTAAATTCTGATTCCGCGAGCTCCGAGAAAAAAGACGCCGACAAATTAATCTGCGGAGTGTGTAAACGTAAATTAGTTAAAGATGATGTATCTTGTGTTTTGTGTGATAGTAATTTTCATAAAAGTTGTGTTACACGCCTAAAATCAACTATAAAAGTAACAGAAGACAAGGTTATGTGCTGCCTGGGGAAAGAAATGAAGGTAGAAAAAGTGGCCGTGTGTATCTCGAGTTTGCTGAAGGATCTTAGCTTTAAAAGCAAAGAAGTCTCCCTACTGAACATTTTAATTAAAGAAACACAGGAAAAAAAATACGTTGTTGCAAGAAAAGAACGAATTTTTAAAGGAAAAACTACATAACCTACAAGATAAACAACCCCTTTTTTCGGATGTTATACGAGAAAAAACCAATCCAGCCAGATCAGAAACCTTCGAAAAAAACATCCCGGCTATTATAGTTAAACCTAAAATCAGAAATGAACTGGACAAAACCATCCACCCGGCTAAATTACAAGTAGGTATTAAATTCATGCATAACATTAAGAATGGTGGAGTAATTATCAAATGCACCTCAACACAGGAAATCGAGAAAATTAAAAGGGCAGCAGAAGAAAAACTTAGTAAAACATATCATATTGAACTGACAAAATTACGAAAACCCAAAATCAAAATAGTTGGCTACACTGGAAGCATCGAGAATACAGAAGAACTCGAAGACCAAATATGCCAACAAAATGAAATTAACTACATAAAATTGGCAAAGGACAATAAAAGGACAATTTCTGCTGAAACTTCCCCAGAACTCTTTAGACGACTTTCCTAGATGAAGAAAATATATGTCGGATGGCAGAGATTACTAATATACGAAGACCTCACAATACTTAAATGCTTCAGATGTCAAGAGTACAACCACAAAAAGGATCAATGTCAACAAATATAATCTCTCTCATGATACTCATCACACTTCATACGATACTGAATGTCCTACAATGACTTTTTATAGGCATAAATTAAAAACAAAAATAGACTATGGAGTGTGACCATTTTACATTTCTAATAATTGTTTGTCTCTTCATTGTTCTATTTTTTACAGGTTTTTAAACTTTTGTATCGCGCTACTTGAAATACTTAACAGAAAAAATTAGTAATGATGAAATAATTATATTAAATGAAATAGAAAAGAATGAAGTTAATCTCGATTCAATGAAGGATATATGTTATGATATCAATGAATTTATAAAACACAAATGCAAGATTTTTCCCCATGTAAAAAATTACTAGACATTGTCCATTTAAATATTAGAAGCATAAGGAAGAATTTTGACAACCTTTTAACATTTATCGAAACATTTTGCCTAGATAAACTCGATATAATTGTATTAAGTGAAACACGACATATTCAAGAATTAAAAAATTTCAGTATTCCAGGTTTTGTAGCTAACTATAATGATAGATAATATGCCATGGATTGGTGGTATATGTGAGGGATAACATTCAGTATGAAAGAGAGCACACAATCCTCCCGTTTTCCAATGTAATGATCACTAGACTCATTTTAGTATTGAACATGCTATTGCGATCACTTTTATGGAAACTTAATATCGATGTCGTGACCTCGACCAGCGCATACGGATAATATTGGATTTCGTGCCCTCGACATAATGAAATTCCGGCACTGAATCGACGCGGTTAACGCTCAGTAAATAAAATATCTCGCTTGTGACAAGACGTAACGGATACTTTGACGACGCCGACGGTGTGTTATAGGTTATTCTAAATAATCGAATAATATTGTTGAATAAGGTAAGTTAGTGTTATTTTATACTGTGATTTAAGTCTAAATTTAGACCGTAAAGATTAAAATGCAATATTTTTATTACTTATTAGAAGCTCGATTAGAAGATACAGGGTGATTCTCACAATATGTCGCTTTTATGACTTAGTATCTGTATAAAATGTGAAATTTGACAGTTTCGCTATTTAGGAACCGATTTGAGTGAAATTTTAAAAGTGAACTAGGAAAAATAAATGTTAAAATGTCTTGACAGTTTCGCTATTTATGAACCGAATTAGATTAGGGAAGATAAAAAGAAAATATTCTATGACGTACATAGTACCTATCTGTCAAAAATGTCAAATTTCAGGGTGATTCTCAAAATATGTCGATTTTAGAAAAATATTATTAACAGAATATCTGTAGAAAATGTCCAATTTGACAGTTTTGCTACTTATGAACTGATTTAAAAGAAATTTTATAATTAGATTAGGGAAAATAAAAGAAAAATAAGTTTTGACATATATAGTACCTGTCCAAAATGATATATTTGACTGTTTCGTTATTTATGAACCGATTTGAATGAAATTATATAATTGGACTAGGAAAAATTTTAAAAAAATTATTTTATGAACTAATTTAATTATTGTACTAGCAAAAATTAAAAAAAAAAAAACATTTTTTAACACAGTATCTGTTTAAAATGTCAAATTTGATAGTTTTGCTATTTATGAACTGAATTAGATTATAGGGAAAATAAAAGGAAAATAAGTTTTGACATATGTAGTACCTGTCAAAAATGTTAAATATGACTGTTTCGTTATTTATGAACCGATTTGAATGACATTATTTAATTGGACTAGGAAAAATAAAAAAAAATAATTTTATGAAATTATTTAATTGTAACTAGGAAAAATTATTTTTTTTTTATCATAGTATCTGTTAAAAATGTCAAATTTGACAGTTTCACTATTTATGAACCGAATTAGATTAGGGTTAGTTTTTTTTTGACGTAGTACCTACTTATCTGTCAAAAATGTCAAATTTGAGTATTTCGTTATTTATTAACTGATTTGAATAAACTTTCAGATTAGATTAGGGGAAATGAAAGAAATATTTTTTGACAAAGTATGTATGTATGTCACAAATGTCAAATTTGACAGTTTCGTTATTTATGAATCGATTTGAATGAAAGTTTAGAATTAGATTAAGGAAAATAAAAAAAATATATTTTTTGTGATAGTGTGAACTAATTAAAATCATTAATTAAATATCGCCCTGTCGTAAGTTTGAACTTGAACTTGAAAAATGTTATATAAACATTCACTGTTAACACAGATCTAAGTAGCTACGCAACAGATACCTCTTCCAATGCTTTTTACGCGGTGCCAAAAATGTTCACCGGCCTTCGCCAGCGGGTGAACCAGTCGACTAGGAACGGGTCGGTGTTGCCAAGATATCACGTCGAACAATATTCCGGCTGACTTTTTGACGCGCTCAAATCATCTAGTTTTATTATTAATATTTATGTATCAAATTAGCACCAACATATTTTTTTAGAAAAATACAATTTTTACATTTTTTATTTAGTATGATAGTTTATTAATAGTAAAACAAATGACACAGCAATTTAAATCAACAAATTTATAATGTTGATAGTAGAGTTTAAAACGAAATTAAATGGTACTTTGACATGTCGATAAACATTTCAAAAATTCCTTTGATCTTCGAAACAAAAACCTGCGTGATAATATTATTACTTAATAAAAATAAGAGATAATACAGTATAAGTTAACAAAATTTGTAATGACCTTTTACGCCGATATTTAAGGTCAGTTTTAGCCCATGTTCAAGCAAACACCAATCACTGAATCTGATAATGAGCTTTAATTTGACATAATATAACATACGATTGACAAAATAATGATTAATACCATAATGTGATATGAAAGACAAACTACAGTTCGCGACTTGGCAACAAGGCGGGGAAAAACACGTCTAAATAGGAAAATATTTAAGTTTATTGCATTATTGGCGAGCGACACTTTTAATACCGGAGTAGGCATCTGTTGCGTAGCTATATAGATCTGTGCTGTTAATTATAAACAACATGAGCGGTCGACGCGGGAGCAACTTTAATCCTTAATGATGCAGCCATCAGCATTTTGTAACATATAAATACGCAGGCAACCGCCAAGTTCATCAGGCTTTCGGGTCTCTCAATCCGCTCAATTTAGTTGCTGGGCAGTACACAGGTACGTCCACTTCTAGTTGTTCTATCCCACAACCCCCATATCTGAGAACACCTATGCGCAGGTATAGGGTTGTCAGGTCCTTACCTAACCTGGATGAACATATTCACAGGGGCTACTAAAAGTATAAGAGAGAGTAGAATTTGTGAAGTATCAGAACTTCCGGTAAAGGGATAGTTTTTGGGGAGTTTTAAAAAGTAGTGAAAGTGCCTTAGCAATTTGTGATAAACTTAAAAGACTTACCTTATAAATATCAGAACAAATACCTAAACCGCTCACATAAACTTTATTAATAAAATAGTGACGTCACTTGCTAGACAAACTTTGAACTAATCCTCCCTCGAGAAGACATGCATTTCATATTAATTGGGCATAGTGTAAACTCTTAATTCATCTATAAACTTAAACACGCCTTTATTAGTATACAGTCTAACCGTTGTTAAGTTTGTTTGTAAATAAACTTGTTACTGTTTTTATCGATGTGTCTCCTTTATTATCTCTTCTCAACTTGACGTAGTGCGTTCCTAAATCTGAGCTACTTTCCTACACGCTAAGTAAGGCATGGCGGAATTGTCTTTTATTTATGTATTCGTTCTGATATTTATAGGGTAAATCTTTTTGGTTTAAGTTTATGACACATTGCCAAGGCACTTTCACTACTTTTTAAAATTCCCCAAAAACTATCCCTTTATTTTAAATTCTGATACTTCTCGTAAATTCGACTTTCTTTACTTTTAGTAGCCCCTAGATGCCGTATACCTGTGCATACGTCCATCCAAGTTAGGTAATAACCTGATCGTCCTATGCCTGTGCATAGGTGTTCACAGATATGGGGGTTGTGGGATAGAACAGCTAGAAGTGTACGCACCTGTGTGCTGTACCGCAACTAGAATGAGCGGAATTGAGAGACCCGAAAGCCTGATGAACTTGGCGTTTGCCTGCGTATTTATATGTTACAAAATGCTGCTGGCTGCAGCATTAAGGATTAAAATCGCTCCCCTCGACCGCTCTAGTTATTTATAATTAACAGTGAATGTTTATATAATATTTGTCAAGTTCAAGTTCAAACTTACGGCAGGGTGATATTTAATTAATGCTTTTAAGTAGTTCACACATTCCCCCTCTCTGATAACGTTGGTCCTCAACGTTTTAACCTGACTTATTTACTTTAAAAGAGAGAAAACAGACCTCATTTCGAGAAGACATAAGACATTTTGCATTGCACCTAATTGTATTATAATTTAATATATATTTCGTCAGTGGACTTGTTCTGGATTAGGTCCATCCATTTGCATTTCTTTTTGTAGTCTCCTATGGAGTTGTAAGTTCTTGTGTGGTTTGAATCGCTGTTTGTGCTAGTTATAGGTACATGTAACAAAAGAAAAATAGTATTACAAGTTATATTAACAATGTTATAATCTTAACCTATGTTTTCTCATTTGTGGCGTATTTACTTGTTTTATTAACAAAATCATAATTCGTTAAGCCCAGCTTTTTACTAGAGATGTATTATTTAAATACGGTTCTGTGTTTAACTTATTCCTAATTATATATGATAATAAAAACTCTCTCGATTCGATTTCTTTAAGTTTATTGATCTATTATGCCTTATATCTAATTTTAACTAGTACAAACCTATCTGTTTTGAGAGCATAGCTTTCTTCTTATATACTGGCTTATAATGCCATTTACTTTTAGAGTTTTATATATGTGCCTTTTTTCCAATAAATTGCCTTTTATATGATATCCCCTCTGTTAAGATGCGTCCATCCCAACAGAGGTGACATTAATTCATTGTCTTTATATCGGTTAGTTTTGGGAATAGTTGGTTAAATGGGGCTTATATATAAAGATAATGAATTTTACCCTTGGCATTAAAAATCAACTTATTGCGGCTCTGTCTTAAAATAAACTACCTATCCTATATTCTATACTAACAATATTACGGTATGCTAAACTTATTTCTTGATAGATTAAAATTCAAAAGCCGGTCCTGTCTATATTCTATTTACCCATTGTTATTTATTTCTTATTATTATATTCATTATCTACAAATTTATCAAACTGTATAGTATAGAGACGGTCCCCTCTACATATATATTATTTGCTAACAGCATTACAGTACTTTATTGACGCAGTTATGTTCCTTGACCTATCCAAAACTTGCTGACATTGTATATCAAATCACTTAATTTATTTTGCTTGCTGACCTAATTTAACATGCTCATGCTAGATTTGTTTAAAGCAACCTAGAAATGCGGTCATGTGTCACCTAATAATAATTATATTCAAATTACCATTCTATTATTATAGTAAACATGATGTAAATTAACTTTAATAAACGAAATCTATACGTTACGCTTTTAGCTGTTTCTCTCATAGATGGCGACTGGATAAGTCATTGTTTGCAGATTCCTTCGCTGTTGGACGTTCCCTTTAAGTAGTTTGCTTTTGTGTTGCGGACTGCTTGTAGCCTGGTAGATGGTGCTCGTAGTTCTTTTCGGTTTCGTCTGTTCTGGCGACAAGGTTCCTTTGTTCCTTATGGGTGTGTCTAAAAGGGCGTCGACTTCATTTTGTTGCTTCTGTGTGTGTTGGTATTAGATGACAAACAAATATAAGTATCGTGAATATTGAGTATGTGGTGATAATTATACTGACAAATGTGCCTCCTTTTGGTCGACTTGTGCTACTGTAGTCTGCACACATTGACCTGAAATACGACATAGGCACGTGATTTTTGGGAATATTAGACAATTATTTGACTGACAAGATTTTATCTGGAATAGATTCTAAGGTTTGTTATTATTCAATTATTTTTTAAATTATCTAAGTCGTTGTCTACTGCTGCTGTTAATTTATTCATATATTATAATTTCTTATACTTTTTTATTTTCTAGCAATCCCTAGTCGAAGAATGGAGACACTTCTGCTAGTGATTATTCGAATGGTTAAGTCCTGTATGGAATCGACTGGTGCTTTCCAATGGCTCCTGACTGGTCCTGGATTTGGATCCATGCAGCATGTTCTCAAAACAAAGCTATATATACATTATTTACAACACTTCTTGATATTGGTTACATATACATTTTCCCATATACTTATTTTATTCTATGTTTCTTATATTTACTTTCCATATCTAGTTTTGCTATTTATTAGGTACTCTATATATCTATGCTATGCTATCTATCTATGCTTCATTACGTGACTAGCTTTATGTAGAAAATATAGAACATTACATATATCCACGTATGCTCTATTTTAAACACACATTATATAAACATCTTTTGCTTATACATTTCTCCATCATTTCACTTATGTATGCTTTACATAAACACCTTTTGCTTATATATTTCCTCACTATGTATGCTTCTTCTTATCTCAAAAACATCTTCTTCTATATTTCTTCTCACATTACATAAACAACTTTTTAACTTGTATGCTTCTTCTATATTCTTTATGCTTTACATAAACATTTTTTGCTTATGTAACATTTCACCTTGGAACTTTGAGCTTCTCGGGTACCAAAATATTTGCTTCGGCTTCCTTGCACGTTACCCAGCTACTTCAGTCCTTATATGCTCAACTTTTCCATGCCTAATTTTGCTGTGACGTTATCTTTTAAACAATCCGTCGTTGCAGTCTTATTTAGGCCGGAGAACACTTTATTTTATAATACTTCCTCGTATACACATATATTCGTCCTGTATATACCCTTGATTCACAGTTTCAATGGCAACTCAGTTTTTCTGCTGGTCCATTACTTTTGCTTTACTATGAATAGTTTCATCTTATCTTCACCTATTTATTTTGCATACATAGTTTACTACTCAATAATATTCACTTAACACGACTTATTCTAGCTTCATTTTTCTTCCTAAATCTTTCAATGTTTATATATAATGTTAATTTTTCTATATTCAGTTTATTAACTTCCTAAGTTTCACTATATTTCACTATATATTTTCGTTAGTTATATTTTAACCTCCTAAGTGCCTTGTATATATCATTTTCTATGAGCACTTGGGTTTTATATTTACACTATTTACATTCTGAAGCTTCGGGTCTCTCCTAGTTTTTGTGTGTGTGCTTAGTTTCTTATTTTACTTGAGTCCATATAATTATATTTGTCCCCTCCTAGTCCTCTTCACTTGTTTCCCCTGCTTCCTCCATGGTTTCCTATAGTTTCTCCCGTACAAATCTGTTGTATTGCTCCATTTTGATATTTGTTCCATATAATTAACTATATTATGTTTTTCGGTATTGACATATCGTTGCTACCTTCGCCAAAAATAGCCAGTCCCACAACGTAGTTACCTTCTTTCTTTCTTTGTTCCAGGTATAAACATGGACCTCGAGATGGCGTTTGTGACCTCGACCGTACTTCGGCGACCGTCCGTAGATTCAGCACGTGGTCTCTGATGACGCCGACCGCCTGTAGATGGCAGCACTTGGCCGTACTTCGGCGCGTGATTTAATGTGTTTATTATATGTGTATATTTAAAACTGGCCTAGCCTGCGTTTATTAAATGTTTAATTGCTTAATGATTTACTTGATTTAATTTAATTTATTACTGTTTTTGTGTCGTAGATTCATTAAGATGGTGGCACTAGGCCCAATTAACACTAAATTGCTTGGCGTCACTATTTTAGATGTGACGTAGATGAATTATGAGTGTCACGACGCTCAATTAATATTAAATCGAGAGGTAGGCTTATTTTAAAGTTTTTCTAGAATTCGAGGGAACTATTTTTTTAATAAAGTTTATGAAGATGGGGGGTTATCTTTTATTTATGTATTCGTTCTTATATTTATAAGCTAAGTCTTTCTGGTTTAAGTTTATCACAAATTGCTAACGCACTTTCACTACTTTTTAAAATTCCCCAAAAACTACCCCTTTACTGGAAATTCTGATACTTCACTCGTAAATTCGACTCTCTTTACTCTTAGTAGCCCCTAGATGCCGTATACCTGTGCATACGTCCATCCAGGTTAGGTAATGATCTGATCGTCCTATGCCTGTGCATAGGTGTTCACAGATATGGGGGTTGTGGGATAGAACAACTAGAAGTGTACGCACCTGTGTGCTGTGCCGCAACTAGAATGAGCGGAATTGAGAGACCCGAAAGCCTGAAGAACTTGGCGTTTGCCTGCGTATTTATATGTTACAAAATGCTGCTGGCTGCAGCATTAAGGATTAAAATCGCTCCCGTCGATCGCTCTAGTTATTTATAATTAACAGTGAATGTTTATATAATATTTATTAAGTTCAAGTTCAAACTTACGGCAGGGTGATATTTAATTAATGCTTTTAAGTAGTTCACAAAACATTACATATAATCCTTGTGTCTTGGAGTCTTATTTAGCAGACCATTACCCTATATATCTGGGTATTTAATGCAGCCAAAATTATACTTCAAATAATAGCACTGAATAACATATCCACTATATTGTTTTTGAAGAAGAGAAATTTATAGAATGAATAAAAAATCAAACATGGCAGGGCATATTTCAAATAAAAAATTCAAACTTAGCTTACCAAAGGTTTATTGATATTCTAATTTCTGCTAAAAATAAATGTACATTTAACTAAAGGCGCTTTAAAAAATATAAAAAAATAAAACCTTGGATTTTCAATGGCTTGATTACTTCAATTATATATATTTTAAAACTAGGGACCAAATGAAAAAAAAAAAATACTAAAGAGTAATAACGAAATATTAAAAACTGAATATAAAACTTACAGAAATTATTTACAAAAACTAATGACTACTGCTCAAACTATTACAAAAATAAATTAAAAGACACCGAAAAAGATGTTAAAAAATTTTAGCAGATGCATCTAATGAACTTAAAATGAGATCCAACCAGGATACTAAACTAGGAATTTTTAATCAAAACATATTATATTTAATGAATAAACATGCGCTATTAAGACGAAGTAAAGTTAAAGAAAAGAGCCTCACTCCGTGGATTACGGATAATATTAAATACATGATGCGTCTGAGAGACAAAGCGTATCGAAAATATTTGAAAACTAAAACAGCGGTTCAACTTCAATATTATAGGGAACTTCGAAACTACACTAAGCATGCCATTATTAGAGAAAAAATCTCATATTTTGATCATTTTTCCTCAAAGAAGGGTAAAGATTTTTGGGTAAATGCAAATCAATTAAATTTAACGCGTAGCAAGGCAGATGCCTTACCAAACGATTTATGTGACCCTAATACACTGAATCTATATTTTTCATCTTGCACTCAAGCAATTAATTCTGTTTCGGATGACAAGATTTATTATTATAATTCTACTAATCACCCTAGTGTTACATCCAAATTTAATTTGGAATTATTGGACGAAGATACTTTACTAAAATATCTTAACGAGATAACTACCTCTGCTGTTGGCGAGAATGCCATTTCTAATAAATATAGTAAATAGTTGTGTTTTGGAGAGTTATTTTCCGGCTATCTGGAAGGAGGCTGTAATAACACCGCTGGCGAAAATTCCACATCTTGTGGAATCAAAAGATCTAAGACCGATTAGCATTCTTTCAGCTGTGTCGAAAATCATCGAAAAACATGTTTATTCTCAATTATACAATTATGTGAGCTTGTCAAATATTATACCTGATTGCCAGTGTGGTTTTCGGCCAAACCTTAGTACTGCAACCAGTTTAGTTAACGTTTTAAATGAAATTCGACGTAATGAAGATAAAAAAGAAATCACATGTCTAATTCTGTTGGACTTTGATACTCTAAACCATAATTAATTTACTGTTAGCTAAGCTTCACTATTATGGCCTTTCGGATAAGTCTGTCAGGTTTTTCTCCCAATATCTTAGAGGCAGATCACATTGCGTTGAGATTAGAGGGGAGTGTGGAGTAGTGAAGTCCGGGTATTTGTTGATAAACACAGGTGTGTCCAAGGGCACCTTGGGTCCATTATTGTTCTCACTGTATGTTGCTGATATGCATGATTGCATAAAATATTCAAAAATACAACAATATGCCGATGACTCACAATTATACATATCATTCTCCTTAGACAATATGTATCTTTCCCTGGAACATTTTAACACGGATTTAAATAGTTTGGGCAGCTTTTCTAAGAGTCACAATTTGAAAATAGATGCTACAAAGTCTTGTATTATTTTTTTTAATAATCGTGGAAATGGTGCGAATAGAGTTGCAGAGGATTTCACACCAAAGATTGACGATACTCTTCTGCCTTTAGTTACGGAATCTAAAAATTTGGGCGTCATATTTGACGAATCACTTTCATTTCAAACTCACAAAAACAGTAAATTAAAAATTGCATACTTCCGATTAAGGAAGCTTTATAGTTTAAAACAATTCTTGCCTCCCAAAATAAAATATTATTTATGCGACAGTCTTATTTTATCGTTGTTTGATTACGGGGATGTCGTCTACGGAGATTCTCTATCAATGCAAACGTCACATCAAATACAAAAAATATAGAATTGTTGCATGCGTTTTTCCTTTAACATTCCTTTTAGGAATCATGTCACACCTTATTTAAATAACAATGGTATTTTGAATATGTCAAATCGTAGAAAGTATCATTTATTTAACTTTGTTTATAGTGTATCAAAAAGTGGGCAACCACCTTATCTTAAAGCACAATTTCATTTGTTTCCACATCCCCATTATACGAGGAACATTGACAACTATAGAGTGCCACAACATAAAACAGCAGCCTTCCAAAAATCATTTACATTTATCGCTTCTCATATGTGGAACTCCGTACCAAATCATGTTAAGCATAACCCAAACTAACCCAAACTAACCAAAAATATTAAATTTTATTAAAACATATCGAAACTGATTCAAACGTCTAATATAAATTGGAACTAGCTAAAAGTAGCCGAAAGTTGATTGAATATCTAACCAAAACTAACCAAAAGCAAATAAAAACACGAAAATGGGCTAAAATGTTTCAGAATAGATTTAAAATATTAAAGTAAGTTAAAACTAACCCAAATTAACCGAATATTGGCGACTAAGCTAAATTCACCAAAAACATTAAAATTGATTATAACGTATCGGAACTGGTTCAAATGACTTAAATAATTTAAAACTACCTGAAATCAACCGAAAATTTATTGAACGACTAACTAAAAGTATCCAAAAGCACCAAAAAGGGCTAAAACGTATCGGCACAGTTTAAAAATATTAGATTAAGTTGAATTTAACCGAAGTCTGGCGACTAACTTAAATTGACCAAAAACATTTAAACTGGTTATAACGTATCGCAACCAGTTCAAATGAAGAAAATAATTTGGAACTAACTGAAAATAACCGAAATATGGTTGAATGACTAAAAACTAACCAAAAAAACTAAACTGAAATTAACCAAAAGTTGATTAAACGACTAACCAAAACTAACCAAAAGCACCACAACAGGCTAATTTTCAGTTAGTTTTAATTTATTTTAGTCATTTCAACCAGTTCCGATACGTTATACCCAATTTTAGTGTTTTTGGTTAGTCACCGAAATTCGAGTGATTTGTATTAGTTTTAACTTACTTTCATAGTTTTAATCTATTTCGATACGTTTTAGCCCGTTTTTGGTGCTTTTAGTTACTTTTGGTTAGTTTTAGTTAGTCATTCAATCAACATTCGGTTACTTTCAGCCAGTTCCAATTTATTTTAGCCAATTGAACAGGTTCCGATACGTTATAATCAATTTAAACGTTTTTGGTCAATTTCACTTAGTCGCCAAAATTCGGTTAATTTGGGTTAGTTACTTATTTTAACACTTTTTATCAGTTCCGATAGGGTTAGCCCTTTTTGGTGTTTACGGTTACTTTTGATTAGGTTTGGTTAGCCCTTCAATCAGCTTTCGGTTAGTTTTCGTTAGTTTTAATTTGTTTCAGTCATTTGAACCGGATCCGATACGTTATAACCAATTTTAATATTATGGTTAATTTTATTTAATCGCGAAATTTCGGTTAATTTCGGTTAGTTACTTATTTTAATACCTTTAATCAGTGCCGATACGTTTTAGCCCTTTTTGCCGTTTATGGTTAGTTTTGGTTAGTTATTCAATCAGTTTTAGTTAGTTTTAATTTATTTCAGTCATTTGAACCGGATCCGATACGTCATAACCATTTGTAATGTTTTGGTTAATTTTAGTTAGTCGCCAAAATTCGGTTAATTAAACTTAGTTTCAACTTACCTTAATAATTTTAATATGTTCCGATATGTTTAGCCCTTTCTGGTGCTTTTGGTTAGTCTTGGTTAGTCGTTCAATCAACTGTTAGTTAATTTCAGTTGGTATTAATTTATTTTAATCATTTTAACCAGTTCCGATACATTATAAACAATTTTAGTGTTTTTGGTTATATTTGGTTAGTCACCAAAATTCGGTTCAGTTGGGTTAGGTAGTAATATTTTTAATCTATTTCGATACGTCTTGACCCGATTTGATGATTTTACTTACTTTTGGTTAGTTATTCAATCAACCTTAGGTAAAATTCAGTTAGTTCCAATTTATTTTAGTCATTTAAACCGGTACCGGGACGTTATAAGCATTTTTAGTGTTTTTGGTTAGTTTTGATTAATCACCAAAATTCGGTTAATTTGGGTTAGATTGAACTTACTTCAATATTTGAAATCTATTTTGTTGCGTTTTGGCCCGTTTTGGTGCTTTTGGTTACTCTTGGTTAGTTAGTCGTTCAATCAACTTTCGGTAAAGTTCAGTTAGTTTTATTATATTTTAGTCATTTGAACCGGTTCCGGTACATTATAAGCAATTTTAATGTGTTTGGTTAGTTTTGGTTAGTCGCCAAAGTTCGGTTTATTTAGGTTAGTTTTAACAACATTTGTAATGTGTTCTGATAAGTTTTAGCCTGTTTTGGTGCTTTTAGTTACCTTTGGTTAGTTTTGGTTAGTCATTCAATCAACTTTGGGTTACTTTCAGTTAGTTCCAAATTATTTTAGTCACTTGAACCGGTTCCGATACGTTATAATCATATTTAATGTTTGTGGTTTGTTTTCGTTAGTCGCCAAAATTCGGTTCGTTTTGGTTAATTTTAACTTTACTTTAATTTTTGCAACTTGTTCCGATAGGTTTTAGCCCGTTTTGGCGCTTATGGTTAGTTTTGGTTAGTGGTCCATTCAACTTTCGGTTAGTTTCTGTTAGTTCCAATTTTTCTAGTAATTTGAACCGATTCCGACACGTTATAATCAAATTTAATGTTTTCGGTTAGTTTTGGTTAGTCGCCAAAATTCAGTTCGTTTTGATTAGTTTTAACTTACTTCAATTTTTGTAACCTGTTCCGATACGTTTTAGCCCGTTTTGGTGCTTTTGGTTAGACGTTTATTAAACTTACGGTGAGTTTCAGTTAGTTCCATTTTATTTGAACCGATTCCGATACGTTAATCAAATTTAGGTTTCAATAAACAAGCTAACACGATCTCTTACGCGTATGACGTCATGAATGTGGCAAATGTAGCATGCACTTGTTCACGATTTGAGGCCCTATACTACGAAAAAAGAAACATTTTCAATGTTAAAATGCAATTTTAGATTGTCAGACATGCAGAATAGGGTGGTTAAAACAAAAGTTCCGATATCATAATAATAAAAAAATTTCCCATATGTGGCCAATATTCTGGCAGACACTGTATAACATTAGTTGGATTCTAAAAAGATTTAACTATAACATTGTATCTGCCAGTTTTCAAATTTAAATGAATTTCGTGCTCATTCGATTTTAGAATATGCAATAATTTTGGAAATAAGTGTGCTCTCTTCATCTTGTATATAAACTCATTGCTAACTCTAGACATCAATGGCTTAGCCCTATCATATGCAGATGACACGGTTCTTATATTTCAGGATGCTACGTGGAATTCAGTTAAAACAAAAGTATTGGGTGGCATGTATACTGTAAAGAAGTGGCTTGACAAACATAAATTATCTTTAAATATCACAAAAACTGTATATGTAGCTTTTTCTCTGATAGATGCCAACACACCAAGTTTCAATGAAATAACCATTGACGAACCAAATTTTAGTATAAAAGAGGTTGAAAGCACCAAACATCTGGGAATAATTGTAGACAAAAATCTGAAATGGACCCCGCACGTTCAAAATTTAACAAATAAAGTCAAAAAGTTAATTCATAAATTTTACTTAATTAGAAATATTATCGATACAAAATCACTAATAATGATATATCAATCACTTGTTGAATCTTTGCTGTGTTATGGAATAGTGGCATGGGGTGGACTTTACAATAATACACTTGAAGCTTTGAATACAATATAGAATTATTTCCTACGGATTATATTTATTTTAAAAAGGACGGGTTTTACTCCACCTCACTGCTATACAGTAGCGGAATTCTTCATGTTAGATCTTTATATTTACACGCCATTTGTATGTTCTGTTTTAGACTGAAAGAAAAGGGTTACGTAAATCACCAATATAGAACTAAACAAGTGATTGAGAGACACCTTTATGTACCCTTTCGTAGATTTGATCGAAATCAAAGATGTACTTCTGTGATAAGACCAAAGATCTTCAATAGATTGCCCCTGTTTATTCGGGAGACTAGCAATAAGAAAATAATTTCACTGCTTTGTAAACAATTTATTCATGATAATTATCAAACCTTGGCTCATCTTCTATAACTAATAATATGAATGAGATGAATAAAATTTTTCTCTTGTTATAAGTATTAACTAGAGACGTTAATTATGTATTTATTCAGTTATACACATACAGGTGCTTACTGTTATTGTAAAAATATTCTTTAGATATGTTAAACTATATTGTAAACTATAAATTGTTAAATAAATTTTAAATGTAAATATTGTAGCCGCATATGTAAATGGATATCTATTTTACAGAATATTTTACGCATAGTTAACTTTGTTACTTTTCGAAATACTTAATGACCTCGAACCGCCACTGGGCTGCCTTACTTAATGGCATCTCTCTTCGCTCAGAAGGTATCTCTCTCTCATTTGCTCATTGACTATACCTACATGTCCAAATATTTCCATAATTTATAGTGATGGCGCGTCAAGTATATTGACGTGACATGTCAAATCCATTGGCATGCTGCATTCACATTGTTTTTATTTGTTTATGACCAAAAAAACATCTATTTTTTTGTAGTAACATTTTCGTAACATTGCATATTATTTGGACACGACTGTTACAACAACATTTATTATATATCGTGCATTGTTTCTTTGCGACAGTTGCTATATTCAAGGGGAAAATTAAATCACCATCAAAGCATTATCCCTCCCTCCCTCAGACATCTCGTAAAATTAAATTCGACTCTAGTTTGCGTCGATTTGTAATTTCGCGCATAAAATTCGCCAAGAAAATGCTTAACAATGTGAAAGTTCGACCAGATAAAAGACGAGCTCGCAAAACAAAAAGCCCGCCCGCTTATCAGTCGAAACAAAAATGCATTCGAATATTTAGAGTAGAGCCGGAGCAATAGAGCGCTCTCTCTGTTATAGTCGAGTGCAACTGCTCGCTTATCGCGGCTCTCGCGGACCATTAATTCCGAATCATGTTACCGGGATTCAAACATTATAAAATGATCACTTCATTTCACAACCACCTATTGTTTAAGAGAGGGTTAAATAATTGAATCGCGGCGTTTCCGGTCTGCCGACCGCCGCAAATCCGACGCTGCCGCCAGGCCGTACGTTTCCATCTCTCTCTTCCTCATTAAGGATACACACGACATTAAGTCCGGAGCAGAACGCCAAATAAAGGACGAGAATATGTCGGAATTCGCTCTGTGTGTGCGACTTGGAAAAACAAAAAAGGAACGGGACAGTGTATCATTTGAAGTAACGTCTCCTCGCATTCTCTATTTACTGCCGAAAAAGTCACTCACGTAAAAATCGTGGAAAAGGATGTGAACTTTTAGTCGGTATCTAATACAGGGAAATGTGGTGTCAATTTGGAAAAGATATTGAAAATCGGAAAACCGGTTTAGAGTTAATATCAACGCGTTTCTTTTCAAAGGGCTTAAAATCTATTTCAAAGGCAACTATGTTTAATTTTTCTCTTTTTAAATCCGAAATATGATATACACTTAAATAATATACTTATAATTAAGCAATAAGACAGTGTTTAAGTAAATACCTAGTAAATGCTGAAAAAACACGATTTTATAAGTAATAAAATAAGCAACCTTCCATTACAAATTCATCGAAATGTTGTCCGTGTTCTCTCATTCCACTAATATTATATTATAATATTGTAGCGGTCAGGAAATGACCATATATTTGAACACAATTAAAATAACATTTCACATACTATTCTGCTAATGAAATTTTAGATTAATTTTCGTACCATTCTGTTTAGAATGTGTTAAAACAATTTCAAAATGAGAGATGTTTAAATTTCAAAGCAAGGCACACATAAGACTAGTATCGTCATATATTTGATTCCGGATAAAATTCAGTGATTTACATTCTCGCCTTGTAGTAGTGGTTTGGTCATCTGTTTGGTCAATAGTCTTTAACTTTAGTGTTTTCTGGAAAAGGAGAAAGAAGTCACACATGTGCTTACCTTAAACAAAAATATTTAGTACTAAGTAGGCTATCAACAATGCTAGCTTAGACTGGCATTTGCCTCTGAATTCTTTCGCAGTTAATTAATTTTATAAATGGAAACTTTCTAATACCACGTTTGATGGATCTTCCCTATTCCGAACCATTGTTATTATTATTATTATTTTTACGGCAATGACAATGTCTCTGTTTCTTTATTGATCATCATCAAATACCAGTGGAACTATCTCAGGTAAGACACTTTGCTACTACGTTTCCTCATTTAGTGACCACATATCCAAAATGAACTACAAGGTTAAATATATATTGGATTAATTTATTGTGTAAATTTATCAATCCACTAAAAGTCTAAATGTTTAATTTTCTTTTAATAAAGTGACCAGATTTTGTTCTGAGGCGTTCTAAGACCTCATGATAAGAAGTGTAGATTGTAACGAAGTTACTAGATTTTTAGGGGAATGGTATGCAAGCCGGATTAACTTTCTTATTTTACGAGCTATTCACATCATTCTTTTTTGTAAAATATAATTTAAATATTCTAAACTCAGTTCAATAAAATATTCCGTCGCGAAAAGCCGGGGAATCGGTTTTCACATTTTCCGTAGTACTCGCGCGGTACCGGTAGAACGTCGCGATCTCCGTCGCAGCACCGTGCGCGTGAGGTCCCCACTCATCGGCCGGCCGATGACGTGATCCCCCACTACGGGTCGAGTTAACAAAACCAGGTTGCATCACGCTGAACAGGCAGAGCCCACCCGGGTTCTCGAGGAAGACGTCGCCAGCCAGCCAGCCGCCTAAGCAGACCAGAGGACCATCACCACTACCGCCAATGTAGCCGCCCAAGCTGAGCCAGACCCACGCCGCTTCCTGCAGGTCGCCGCCTTCAGCAGACCGCCATCGTCGCCGCCTCTCTTGTCCGCCTTCGCTGCTACTATATAGGTATTACTGTAGGTATATCTCTCTCCCTCTTACACTACACTAAGCTGGTCTCGGTTTTCCAGTCCGATCAGTTATTCTTTCACTACACACACACACACTCTCTCTCTCTCTCTCTCTCTACACTACAAGCCGGCCTCGATCTTTCAATTCCGGTCGGTTCTATCTTTACAAGCTCTATCTCACACTCAACCCACCTTCCTCCATTCCTCACCTCCTTACATTACACAAGCTGGTCTCGGTTTTCTATTCCGATCAGTTAGTCTATCACTACACATGCTCTCTCTCTACACTACAAGCCGGCCTCGGTCTTTCAATTCCGGTCGGCTCTATCTTTACAAGCTCTCTCTCACACTCAGTCTACCTACCCCGTTCCTTAACTAGCCTACCGCCTCAACGACGGCGTAAAATCGTAGTAGCGAAGCACGACCGGAAAGCAATGACGTATCCGCGCACGCGCAATCCGGGTTTTATATTCCATGTATGCAGGAAGCCTCGTCAGGTCGTTTATTAATGTCGCCACCGTATCCTATGTATCGTCGTCATCCTTATTTTTGTTACGATCCGAACCGTAACGCTATCGTCGCAAGTTTCCGCCAATCTTCTAAGCATCAGGCCGCGTATATCCATACCCGTCAGGACCAAGTCAGAGGAGCCACGTTGGACCGATGTTGGACCGTCATTCGAGTGCCTGTCCGTGGACTCGTGGATACCATAATCCAAGTAGCTTCGTCGTAGTAGTACCGTTCCTTAAGAGTTGATATCGCGGCTCTGTTTCTCTTCTCAATGTCAATGTCATTCCGTTACGTTTCGCATATCATACCCCCCCTCTGGCAATATTTTCGTTTCTTTATCTTTTGGGTTAAGCGTAAGTCGCATTAGAGTAACTTTTTAGTTAAGAATTGATCGTTTCGGTTAACCTCAGTTTAGGTAGGTTGGATTAGTAAAGCATAATTCTTTCGTTGCAACGCTAGGTTAGCATAGGTTACCAGGGTTTTGACGTCACCATTCTTTATATTTCCAGTTGGCAAATAGAGATGCTGTATTAGGTGTATTTTGAAATTGTGTGTTTTCTTTCTAAATCCCTTCCTGCTAGTACTAAGTTAGAATAAGCAAGTGCATTTCTGAACGCAGCCGGCAACCACGCAGAACATTCAAGATTGACCCCTGGTTCGCCGTTTCTCCACTGTCTAAAAGCAACCCGGTGCAGAGTGGACGCTCTACCACTATAATCCAGATGCGGTGGCGCCCGAGAACCAACCATTGGATGACGTAATGGTTAAACTAGGCAGTCCAATAGCATGATATGCAGAAGAAATAGCACAGTATGCAGAAGCAAAGAAGCGCCTAACGAGAAACCCCTCACAAGATATGCTGCAATACTCTTCAATATTTTATTTGCACTTTGTTACTAAATACAGTATTGCGATTTTCTCCTTTTACTGGTCGATTTATGTTATTGATATTATCGCTACCTTACTTCTCGTGACCTTACTCCCGGTGTTCGAACTTGCTCGTTAGGTACATCCGTTTAGTGTGTCGCTTGACAGGTGATATATATTATTTTTCGAGAGAAATCTCACGCCCTCCCCTCTGGACGCTCCACGCGTTCAGACAGAGAAAATCGACCAATTTTGTGGCTAAAATTATCGCGGTTATTTTTGACCATTCGATCTAATTACTGTCTGCCAAGATGAGTTTCCGGAGTTACCGGCCATATCCCTTATTACCGATATTTGACGACAAGTGTAGTTTCCCTTCCTAGGCGTTGTTGACAGTTTAAGTCTTATAACAAGTCAAAGTACCCTCACGGGTATATTATAGGCCTTATCCTTTCGTGGCCTGTGGCACACACACATTAAAAACTTCAAGTATTATCTTATACCGATCCATTTTCTCTAATATCATAATTTAATTTCGTGAGTAACATAATGACTTGCCTCATTTATCTTATTAACTTGCTATTAACTGACTTTAGTTCAAACATTATCTCACACCGATCCATTCTCTCTCATATCACAATTTAATTTCGTAAGTCACATAATTACTTGCCGTATTTGTCTTATTAACTTGCTGACAACTGACTTTAGTTCAAAAATTATCTCATACCGATCCGTTCTCTCTCATATCGTAATTTAATTTCGTAAGTTACATAATTACTTGCCGAATTTGTCTTGTTAACTTGCTGACAACTGACTTTAGTTCAAAAATTATCTTATACCGATCCATTCTCTCTCATATCATAATTTAATTTCATGAGTAACGTAATGACTTGCCTCATTTATCTTAATAACTTGCTAATAACTGACTTAAGTTCGAATATTATCTCATACCGATCCATTCTCTCATATCATAATTTAATTTCGTGAGTAACATAATGTCTTGCCTCATTTATCTTACTAAATTGCTAAAAACAATCTACAGGCTGTCGAGTTTGCTCAACTTGTTGATTTAATCTGAAACTAGCCTCAATATTGTTACTAGTAGGCACATCAATATTTACTTGAACTCTGCTTTCATTGACGGATGATGTACCCGTAAATACTGGTGTTAGTGTAGTTTTCCATCATTTTAAAGCTTCTGGATCATAAGCTTCTTCTGCTCTAATACTTTTATTGCATGGAAATATCCCTGTTTTGAAAAACATTTCTTATTATATCGAAACAAGCATCCGCCCACACGTGCCCTACTAGTTAAGAAATTTGTTTTTTTTTTAGTATTTTTCTTCTTTGCCATGCTAATGCTTTGGCATGGCTGGAGCAAATGCGAGGAATGTGGCGGCAATTTAAGTTTTACTATCTGTTCAGCTAATGTCATCTCATTTATTTTGTTAGTAATGTGTGTCGAATGGCTGTCAAATCAGAACAACTGGGCGTTCTGGGCCTATATTCCTAACAAATGAATTCTGAAGATAAATCTGGAAGACCTAAACCTCCATCCAGCCTTTCTTTGTGGCTCCGAATGATGTTCCAAGATATTCTAGATCTCCCACCCACTCACTTCAAATACTTTTCCCTTTAAATACTATCAATTGCGGTACTTTTGCTCCAGAGGCATTATAGGCTTTCAAAATGGTGGTGTTTTTATGATCTGGTTCACTTGTTATCATTGCAGTAGGAAGCCCTATTTTCTGACAAATTTTGTTTTAGATGAGTCTCTAGAAAAGATTGCATATTTCCCTTATTTCTTATTAAGTGCTAGCTCATCTAACGCAGCTTTTAGATGATCAAAGTAAGGGTGGATAATGCAAGGATTGATGCACTTTTCCACGCTTTGCGGTTGTTTAATAAATAATCCATTACCATTTTTAAAATTAATGAAGTCTAAATCAGGACTGTCATATTTGAACTGGGTCTTAATTTGATTAACTTTAACATATTGCTGCAGAATATATAATACCTCTTTCCTGGATAGTCCAAAGCCCCACTTTTCCATGGCGTGGAGACTTGGTGCTTGATTCTTTTCTATATCTGTTAAAAGATCCGTTTTTCAGGCTAAATAACTCATCCTTTTAGCACATCTTCTTCTTATTTTTAAATGCGTTTTCTGGGAAATTGTACCATTTACGGAAGGTCAAAACGGAAGCCTTTATTTCTTTAAGTGCTAAAATTTGCTAAGAATAGATCTTGTCTGGCTGGCGCTGCCACTTATTGTTGCGCACCATTTTTAGGTATTGCTACACCTGAAGGAAAAAAATTATAATTTCATTTCTGTACAAGGAGCAAGTGCGTTGTGTCACATTTGTCCCATAAAAAATTCACTCTTTAGCGAAAATATTGTGGCGGTATCGACCTGAAATCTACTGCGCGCTGTTACCAGGGATACTGTAATATAGATAATACTTTGGGTTATCTAACTCAAATTAACCCAACGCCCGTTAATGTGAGAACAACCAGTATTCAAACATATTTTTGATTTTTAGTAATATAAATATTTTTTGACCTTGTATTGTAATCATTTTCCATTCTATTGTTTTTGATACACAAACACGTATGCCTCGTAAATATAAATGGCAGTCACCGCACCTTATTCTCTAACTGTCAAAAGGCCTTCGCACGATTCTCTAAAGCCTAGTCCAGCAGAACCGCGACGGAACCATATAACAAAATCATATTTAATTATTTTTAGCCGACAATGACTCAAAACAGCGATAGTTAGGAAGTTTTATTGTGAACTCGGCAGCTTTCACAGGATTTTCATAATTTAACAAAATATGACACACACGTCATGCTAAAGCTTAATAGGCGTTAGTTATGACCAAACGCATCAAACTTGTACGAAATTTGCCATTCTCCACAACAGTGAAACTCCATTTAAAGTGGCTTTTCACCCCACCACGTATAGGTTAGAGTTTTTCCCGAGAAAAAAGAAACACGAGCCCGTCGTCGGACCCGTTTGCCGTGGAAACGGGACAACGAGCGGCACATTTCCGGCGACGCTCGGTGCGGAACGGCACCATTGTGCGCGCCACCGTAATTAACAAACTAAACTTAACATGTGCTTTCCTGTCGCCATTGTACTCTTTAAATTAATGTGTCGGTTTCCTTTAATTCCTCCACTCGTATATCAATCGGGGCCTCCACCAGCGATGCCCCGTCCTCTTTGCGTGACGTAAAATATTGTTCGGGTCAGATGAGGCCGAACAAAAAGTGACTTGACTGTACGGTGGTAATTAACACTGTACATTTTGCCTCTTTTATCAGTAGAGACCTTCTTTGTTTGAATAATTATTATAGAATTTATTATTTTCGTATAATTGTAGTAAGCGTCATGAAGTTAAGGTCATAAACTGGTAAAAACTTCCTGCAATCAAATGATCGGATCTCAGACATACCAAAGATCAGGGAGTCAAATATTTCAGCAAGAATATACAACATTCTAATGATAATGAAATCTTTTCAACTTTTGATATAAAAATATGCTCCCCAGATACTTATCTTTCAAAGTGTCACAGTTCAATATTAATATATAACCCATTTATTTTGTCAGTTTTCTGCTATAAACACACATTAAAGTGGAAGGAGTATTAAAATATCAACAAAAAATTATGATTTTATCTTTGACTTTACAAAAAATGATAAACGGTTTATATGCATATAATTACAAGCTTTAACGATGAGAGTGTCAAATATAACAGGGAGGTTAAGCTCATTGCATGCTGATTTAAATTTTGCAAATTTGTGGAATTTCTCTTCTATTAAAGTTATGTTATATGTTGGTTGTTTCATTACTGAATGCCCATGGAGTTATGTAGCGTAGATAGGATCGTTCTATGGCAGTAAAAATGCACAACTGTAGAAAACAATAATAAATTTGTTGACCAAAATTGGATTAGTTAACACTCTACTTGTTGACTATTATGCACATGTTGTAATAATTTTCCGCACGAGATTGGGAAATACTTGAAAACCGAAGGTAAATTGAAACACACAAAAAATCACAACAAAATTTAAAAATTTTCAATATTTCCCCTATATTAAGAGTCTGAATAGATAGCTTTGCTAGCTAGCTTTTAATGCATTATGAGAAATTTAAAGAAATAGGCTTTGCAATATTTTGACATGATGTTTAGGTCAAAATATTTAAGTTTATACATTTAGTTGCTTGAAATCTCATTGATGTCGGTTAGAAGTTGGAAAAATTATTCTAAATCGGAAAATGTGGACGTTTTTTGGCAATTAGAGGTAGTTCCTTGTAGATTTGTTGGTAAATCTCTTGGTAAAAATTTACTTTTAGCATAACTACGGATACAGTTTTTGGTTTTTGTGATCTTTACTTGTCTCACATCTCATTTAAAACGATTTTAAGATGAGAAAAAGAGCCAAGATCGGAGAATTTTGATAATTTTCAGGTTTGTTTGTTTGTTTTGATTTTATGAAATATTTCGAGGTTAAATTTTCATTTTAGACGTAGAATAATCCTGCATTGTTGAAGATTTCGTTTCTGTGGAGTGGTCTTCAGTGATCATCGGTTTTTGAAGTGAAAACTTCTCTAGCACATACAGTTGTTACATGTTTGTTAGGAGAAAAAAATTAAAAATTGGCTCTCGTTCGATCACTGAAGTTAAGCAACGTTGACCGTGGTTAGTACTTAAATGGGTGACCGCATAATTTAGTTTTTATGATTGTCTTCCTTATTTTGATGAGCTAACACCTTCGATTTCTTCTTCATCATCCCAGGTCTAATATAGTCAAAATCTAAACATTACGTTACTTTTATTTTTAATTGCTTTTGCACCGATAAGGGATACGAATTTGCAAATAATTTGTTTAGATAATGGATATAATATGTGTTTAGAATAATTTCAAAATAAAAAATTATATGGGTATGTCCCCTTTTAAATCAGACTGTTTTATATGTGGACCCAGGTAAATATGTATTTTGAATAATTTTCTTTTTGGGTCTTGTGACATATAGGTATCTACGATTTCGCGAATTATTTTTTTTCTCACTAGAAAGGGTGTGTGTCCTATAGAGTAGTTTAAGCCAAAAAAATCGGAGGATCCCCCACATTTGTTTGAGCCGAAAAAAACCCAAAGTTCGAGTTTTGAGGTTAATTGACGTAGAACGGACAAAGTGCCTCTACTACTTTCCCAAGTGGAACGTGAAAATAATGAAATTGAACGTGGAAATAATGAAACTTTAGTAGCCAAAGGCCTGGCACAGGGTTGCCAAAAGTTGCGCATTTCAGCCGATTTTGGGTATGACTTGGGTTAGCACTTTTCCCTTTGTAGGTGATGCGTGAAGTGAAATATTACTTTAATGATAAAAATATTTGGGTTCATAGTTGACGTCCAGCAATCATCGTCACACATTATTAATGTTCTAATATGTTTTGAATGGTGGACAGTGGAATATATTCGCGGAAACACATGCAAGCTGCTGTATATCCACGATAATACGTTTCACACATTCTTCTAAACATAAAACACACAAAAATATCCAAGCCTTTCTTCACGCAAGTTCGTACTGGCTTAAACGAGACGAAACTAACCCAAACTAACCAAAGCTAACCCAAACTAACCTAAACTAAACAAAGCTAACCCAAAGTAACCAAAATTGTGTCGCCTAGGCTTGCGTGAAGTAAGGCTTGCGCTTTGCGCAAGCCTTTTTTCACGCAAGTGCGTAGTGGCTTAAACGAGATGAAACTAACCCAAACTAACCAAAGCTAATATAAATTAACCCAAACTAACTAAAAAAATGAAAATGACTTATTTCCGCAAGAAGTTTTTGAGGTATTATCAGTGATGTAAAATTACCATAATTTATATTTTTGGTTATTTACGCTGGTACTTTACGAGTGTTAATTACCAAAATTAATTACCGTGGTAATAAATTTGTGTCGTAAATTACTGTGGTAAATAACCGTAATATATTATTGGTAAATAACAATAAATTACCGTAATTTACCGTAAACTGCAAGTAAACTAATAGCGATTTGCATTCGTGAATTAATGTAAATTGTGTTTATTACTGTCTTTTAGAAACGTCCAACTAGTTTACAAATAAAAATTGCTATTTTTCCAAAGAAACATGTACATGTACATGTATAAAAAAATAACTTGTCATAATCATGTAATTACCACTTGGGAATGAAATTACTGTGTGTGTAAGTATCGGTGTAGGACAAAGAGTTGTTTCATTTGTTTGTGAATAAATAGTATATTGTGCTTTTCCTACGAGTTGCAAATACTATTTTTTATCCGATCGAAATTCATTAGAATACGTACTTATATAAATAGAGCCAAATATTACTGTCAATAAAAACGTGTTTTAAATTTAAACTCAACATAATATCAAGTTTTGAATCGAGCGAGCTTGAAGTTTATTACGTAGCTACGGAAACTACAGCTAAATGTTACTTTTGATAGACGTCAGATCTGACAAACAAGGTGTTTGAATATGACAGAAATGCTACATTCCCGGCCTAGGACGGGAATGTTATATTCCCGGACTGTTATTTTCTATTCCTGCATGTACAGTTATTGCATGTTGCCAAGCAACGACTACAATATATTGGAATCATGAATTTTGCGGTGAGAATACACATCGGAAAGGTGTCGTTTTTCGTCCGATCGGATAAAAACATTGTTTTTTCCTTAAATATTATTTAATTTTAAAACGAAAGCAACACAGAACAAAATGAATGGCAATGAATGACAGCCGACATATTTTGTCTCTGCTTATCACTGGTTTTAAAAGTTGATAATTTTTATAATAAAAAAACTATTATTATAAGCTATTAAACATCTTTTTTCTAAATACTAGATAGGAACATAAACATATTATATATTAATTTGTACTACTTATTAATTTTAACGGCAACTCACTAGTTTTTACTTAATTAAACTAATAGGACATAAACTACCTCTCCAGAGTCAGTATAACGAGCATTGAACGGAAATGGCACAAGATTTTCATTGATTCTATTGTTAGTAACGGCATTAAATCAATTTCCATCAGGCTACGTAAAACTTCGATGCCATCAATATTTTGATCTAAAAATAAAACAACGATAACTAAAACAAAAAATAATAGAAACAAAACGATTGTGACTGTTGTTCATGATGCTATTTAAATAGCCTGTTACATTGTTTAAAAGTATATCTTATCCATTTAACTAAAATAAATATATTTTTTTAAATACTATTAGCTTTAATCGAATTAAAAAACAGTTTGCTTCAAAACTGTACTTCCATGGATCTACCATTTATTTATTCAGATTGAATAAATAAGGCTTTGAAATATCTATCAATTCATTTTATATTATTATGTAGGTACAAGATCGAAAAGGACGCCATTGAACTTGTACAACGTAACAAACAAAAATACTCAATCAAGATCGTACGCCAAACTGCCTAAGCGTACTGTTATACACTATTGTAGGCGTATATCGCGTAAATTCATCTGCATTTCTAGGTAGTAACAGCGAAACACAATTTTTAATTACTAGTAAAACTCACGCCATTTTTATTATGAGAGAACGCTTCTTATTTACAAACGATTAATTATATACCTAGCTAAGTAACATAATAAAAACGGAACTTACCTTGAAATGAGGGCACAAATGCCCCAGGTCACAGTTAATTAATGTATTTTCCATCACAAATACTAAAAAAACTACTAGGACTATTTATTGACATTCAGTTAGCTTAAAAAAAAATGAAAAACACCGTTATTATTCTTAAGACGTATTTAAGTTTCACGTTTTAGCTGAAATAAACTATATGTCTTAATTTTCTTTTTTATTACGCATGCATCATAATCACCGATTATCGCACGCTGCAGCGTGCTTAAAATGATGTTTATGATGCCTCTACTTTTTTAAAGGTTGCTATAGAAACACTTGATCATGTCAAATGTGGCAGATTAATATATTCGTCAATATATCCCTAAAGTTTAATATTTAAAACATTTTTGAGATTATGATGCATTCGTAATAAAAAATCGCGTATGATATACGTGTATAAGAGGCCTTTAAAGCCCTTGCGACTTACAAAACACTCCGCTGCGCGTCGTGTTTTGAAATATGTCGCGTGTGCTTTAAAGGCCCTCTTATACACTTATATCATAATATACTATTAATTGCTAAAGAATCTAAAATCCGAACCCTATCTAACCCGCCAATTTGTAAATGGTATGCCAGAACTAGTGATGTAAAATTACCGTAATTTATATTTTTGGTTATTTACGCTGGTAATTTACGAGTGTTGATTACCAAAATTAATTACCGTGGTAATAAATTTGTGTCGTAAATTACTGTGGTAAATAACCGTAATATATTATTGGTAAAAAACAATAAATTACCGTAATTTACCGTAAACTGCAAGTAAACTAATAGCGATTTGCATTCGTGAATTAATGTAAATTGTATTTATTACTGTCTTTTGGAAACGTCCAATTAGTTTACAAATAAAAATTGCTCTTTTTCCAAAGAAACATGTACATGTACATGTATAAAAAAATAACTTGTCATAATCATGTAATTACCACTTGGGAATGAAATTACGGTGTGTGTAAGTATCGGTGTAGGACAAAGAGTTGTTTCATTTGTTTGTGAATAAAACATTGTTTTTTCCTTAAATATTATTTAATTTTAAAACGAAAGCAACACAGAACCAAATGAATGGCAATGAATGACAGCCGACAGTAAATCCCCGGTTCGGCTAGTAACCGGCAGCCGGCAGTAAATCCCCGAATACATATTGTTCATATTGCTGACAAACATGGTACAGGATGATCCCCTATAATGTCGCCCCCTTTTAACTTTTTTCATTTTTAGTGTCCCAAAAAAATTAAAAGTATGGTTATGTAGGTACTGAAAAATACTTTTTTTTTGCGTATAAAAAATATTGGAAAAATGATCAGTATACAGGGAAAAACAAAAAGTTAGTTTTTTTCAATGGATCACCCTATATATTATATGAATTTATTTTTCGATTCCTCGTAAAATTCTAAGCATAATTTATGTATGAAGTTATACCTCTAGAGTCAGTAGTTTCACAGCTATAAACGGTTGAAAATCGATACTTTGGCTACTTTTCACCTTGGTGGCAAGAAAGCCATTAAAAATTGAGTAAAATGAATTTCACATTCCTATCTTAACTTTCTAAGAGCTACCTGATGATGCCAACTGATGGTACCTACCGAGGTACCAGATTTGGTATCCATGGTACCGCCTGCCAGTTCCTTTCAGTTCCTGAAAAAGAAGATAGGAATGTGAAATTCATTTTACTCCATCTCTAATGATCTTCTTGCTACCAACGTGAAAATTAGCCAAAGTACCGTTTTTCAACTGTCTATAGCTGTGAAACTACTAACTCTAGAGGTATAACATCATACATAAAATATGCTTAGAATTTTACGAGGAATCGAAAAATAAATTCATATATAGGGTGATCCATTAAAAAAAATTAACTTTTTGTTTTTCCCTCTATACTGATAATTTTTCCAATATTTTTTACACGCAGAAAAAAAATATTTTTCAGTACCTACATAACTATACTTTTAATTTTTTCGGGACACTTAAATTAAAAATTTAAAGGGGGGCGACATTATAGGGGATCACCCTGTACATTACAATAAAATACAGTAAATAACGGTAAATTACGGTAAATAACTAATTATTTAGCACGAGAACCAGTAATTTTCTATGTAAATTATCAGTAAATTACGGTAATCAATTTATGTAATTTACGGTAAATTACAGTAAATTACCACGGTAATTTACAGTTCACATCATTGGGTATTATGTTTAGCACCGATAAGGGATACGAAACAGAAATATGTTGTCATGTAACTGATTTCGGTCATTCTAGAGTCGAAAAAATTAAAATGATGCATTTCCGCAAAAAATTTTTAATGATTTTGTATTTGGGGAGTTTGCTCTATACTAAATAAACAAATATTTCTTACATAACTGATTTCAGCTAAGCGAAAGTTGATCCCATATCTTTTCAGTCTCAAAAGTCTGGCAACAGTGTGCCTTCTTCAAAATATCTATTTCCATGGTGACTTGTGACATTTGACAGTAAAAATGGGGATGCTTAGCTTACAATTATAATTACAAATAAACTTTTATTTAGTTTCATGGGGCTAGGGGCCGCCTTAAATTAGGACCGGGACAAAACGGAAGCCTCTCGTTCTACGCAAATGTCTCCTGGTTAATATTTTTACCCGAGAATTGATTTTCAGGTGTGTATTGTCTATATTTCTAGTGCTTTTGCGAAGTGGTGCTGAAAATTTGTGTTAAAACTGGAACTTTGGGGTCATTTTTCTGCTCAAATGTGGCGGATCCTTCAATTTTTTTGGCTTAAACTACTCTATAGGACACCCCTTTTCTAATGAAAAGAAAAAACATCGCGAAATCGTAGATACCTATAGATCCTTCTTTTTTAAGCCAATTACAACTTTTTGTATATTATTGAAAAATTTCAGAAAATGCACATAAAGTTTCTTTTTCAAGGTTTATGTTCACCCAAAATACGTCTTTGTGCATTCACAAAATTGTTTGGTTTCATAGTCTGATACTAAATGACCGCAGCATATAGAAAAAACTTAAAATGATGAAAAAAACCTGGGCAAAGTAATCAGTGTTTTAAATAAAAAAATTTGCAAAAATATCTGAGCATGGAAACAAATATATTAAAGAATGTAAATATTTGTTCTGATACATTCATCGACGAGCTTTTTGATAATATACAAGTTCAAATAATATTCAGATAGAAGATATATATTTTTAATTGAATATTTTGAAAAACATTTAATTATTTATGGTTTTAATGCGTAATTCCAATAGGTAGTATGTGTAGGTGTATAAGTTTATTCCATTATCTACTTTAATATTAACATATTATTTCTAGAATCTGTAAGTGGTGGGCCATGGCACTTAGGCCCCATTGGACCCCCTGTGCGTCCTCCCTAGGTCGATCAATCCATCTAGGCCATCGCCTAAGCTAGTGTGGCGATGTTGCCAAAGGAGGCTGTTGAGAAAAGTCATAGTTGGCCATCGTTCTCTCAAAATAGATTTCCTTAATTTCTAAACAGCACCACAATCGCAGAGCAGATGCTGCACTCTTTCGTCTTCCTGTTCACAGCCTCTGCTTAGAGGTGTCTGGCATAATCTCATTGTGTAGAGATGTTTCTTTTGTTTGTAGTGTCCAGCCAGAATCCCCACCATGAGTCATAAGTTCTTCCTAGACATACCTTTGCTGCAGACTCATTAGGGTAGCTTATTAACTCCCTGGCCAATCGACAGTTAGTTGTTTCGCCTCATCTTGCCATAAAGTCTTCATGGGTGATCTTTTTTATCATATGTATCAACGTCGCGATAGGTAGGTTTGAAGGGCCGGCTTCTATAATGTTTGAAACGGCTGCCTTTCTAGCTATTTTATCCGCTAATTTGTCACCTTCGCACTGTGTATGTTCTTTAATCCAGCACACAGAATTTATGTTTCTGCGGGAGACATTTTCCAATGAATTGTGGCATTCTAGTACTGTTTGTGTAGATTTTAATAGTCTCGCTCTCAGTATTCCTGCGTACAATCCTTTTTGCTGCTATGCATATTGCAGCAAGTTCAGACTGAACTATGCTTGCGTGTTCCTCTATAGATCGTTTGAGTTTGGTTTGCAAGCTGCGGGAGTAAATTCCACAGCCTGCTCCTTCTTGGGTCTTTGAGCCATCGACCAAAATGTTAACCGCACCTTCTATTATAGGCTCATTTGGTTATATTTGTATATCATATAGTTTGTCGAAGACAAACTTTGAAGGTATGCTGTCTACGATAGCCTACAGCAGTGGCAGTCTTCCGAGTGCGCTTTCCCACAGGTGGCATCTAGTCTCTCCACACTCTATGGTGAGTTGCACATTAACGACTCTGAACCTTAGCAATGTAGTTGGAGCCACCTCCTTTTGTTCTCATAGCTCCCGTTATGGTTAGGAAGGCAGTCCTCTGTACCTAACTGAGCTTAAGCATCGCCGTTTCTTGATGAGTTTTGGGTCACTAAACTACGACTCCATAGGCAATCATGGGTCTTATTATAGCAGTATAGATCCACATTACGGGGATCATCCCCCAGGTTTTTCCCACGGTCCTACGGCACTATTCATAAGAAATGTATGCCTTCTTTAGTCTTCGTTCTAAATGAAGATTCCAGGTTAATTTAGCATAAAGGAAAAATCGCTGCCCTCGAGAATATGATGCACAAGAGCTGTGGTAGCTGGAGACTTTAACGCCAAATCTGCCGAATGGGGATCCTCCATAAACGATCAGAGGGGATAGATGTTATGTGAGCTGAGCGCCAGACTCAATTTAGTTCCACAGAACAAAGGCGGGGAAGTAACGTTCATCAGAGGTGCGACCAGATCATTCATAGATATTACATTCGTAACTGAGAGTTTAGCAAGAAAGGCGAGAAATTGGAGAATACTGGAGAATGAACCTCTTACTTCACATAAACATATTGCTTTTGAAATAACGGATGCGGTAGGGGGAATAGTAGCTTTAGGGTCAAAGTTAGTATGGATAGCTCTAGATAGATATTTCTGATGCACATCCTCAAACTATTTCCCGAAACTAATTTTATCTAATGCATTTTCTCCAAATGAATAGAGGGGCATATAAGGGAAACGAAACAAAGTACGCTACGTTGACCACCAAGTATATCCGCAACTTTTCCTGTTGCAGAAATGGAATATTAAAAATTGTCTTGCAAACAGAAATATGGAAACCTCTACCTAATATAATTTAGCAAAATATATTTCTGACATTATATCAAATCAAGTACAATATAAATTACAGCCTTACGCCCTTGTACAGACCAAGATTTAGTTTGCACGATTCGTTAGGCTTCTCGCGACACCCTTTCCCCTTGTGGCTTGCAACCATGTTGGCTCCAATAAATCAGTAATTATACTTATCTAATCTTCTTGTTCGAATGCGTTCTGACGAATATTCATTTAAGTTTAATTTACAAATTTTTTCCTCGGTTATTACGATTTTGTATTCAACAGTGCTAATTTTACGTATCGCTTCTCTTTTTAATTTAAAAATTTGTGGAAAATTAATTTACGAATACAATTCGTAAATTCATCTCCTTCATCTGTGTACTCGAGCTCGTAAAACAATGGTATTTTTTATAGGCTGCTCAATATATTTGAATAGGTAGGTACGCTTGAAACTTTTTATTTATCATTAGTCCTGCGTAAATTAAGAAAAACCATGGGTTGATCCAACTCTTGAAATGGAAATATATTTTTAAAATTAGAGGAAAAATATTCCGAACAAACGTTGATTGACTTCATCTACTTTTACACATGCTTTTTTTTAATGTGGACCGGATTATTTATTATAAATGGACAAAACATGATTTATTTAGTGGTAATTGAATTGATTAATCTGCAAAATGAACTTTTCTGAGACAGAAAAACGTGATATATATGAAATATTTTAACTGTATTCAGTAACATTCCTACAGTTACAGTCATTGGTCTTAAGCGTACATTGATTTATTTTTTCTTTAACTTATTATAGAAATGTAAAATTCCTGAATCACTCTGTATATTTACTGACTCATCCCCAGTAAACATACACTTTGTTCGGTAATCAATAAAAGAAGGGAGTATTTCGAAAAGTCGGAAAGCACTTAACAAGCAATTCGAGCGATAGATTCAGGTACACACACTCGAAATGAAGAAAACGGGTGAAATCTCTTTGTATTCGTATTTAGTAGGACAATAAAGCGGTTTATGTGGAAATGCGATTAATTTAAGAAATGCTCTACTTAGTGTCCATCTTATATGTTTTAAACAGTATGTAATATATAGAGACGTTGTAGAAAGAAAGGTTTAGTTGTGTGAAATTGTATGTACAATTAACGCATAAGGAAAGCGCAGCTAACCTAATACCTGTCAGATAAGAGCAATAATAAAATGACTAGTAGGTAATTTAGAAGTCAAGCTTCGTAATTAAAGCTAAAAAAAAATAAAAAAAAACAGTGTGTATTTAAGACCACACGACAAACTGTCCTAATTTATATGCATGTAAATTAATAAATAATATTTAATAGGGTGTGCGATATCTATATATTTTTTGTTGAATACAAAAAAATACTAAGAATATGAACAAATATTTTGAATGTATTTAGCACAAGTGCTATAGATTCTGATGTTTAAAATAACATTTTACGACGTAATCTTTCCATCTTCAAATCGTTTTCGGCAAATGAAGTTACTTACTTGTAACTAAAATTATACGCACTCATATGCTGAAAGTGAAATTTTACTTTGAAATCTGCCATAAAAATCAACATCAATAGCATCAATAATCTTCGTTCTTGAAGTTCAAGAGATTTCTGGCTATTTAATGTATAATTCTTTACATGTTAACCTAAACTTAATCAAATTTCCCACCATTCAGCAGTAAAGTCTTGAGGGCTAGTATAAGAGGAGATAAATATTGAACTTAGATTGAGAGATGTTCTCACAAATACACTACTACTTAAGAAGAGGCAGAGGGTGCAGGCTAGATATCACCATCTGCTACATTTTCCTTAATGTACAAAATCGGTAAATTCGACGTATGTGGTTGCAGCTTCTATTTATTTCGGATTGTGTGTAAAATCAATATTGATTGACCCTATGATTTCGAAAGGTCGACAACTCGAAAAGGTTGGTAGTGCATGGATCAAGCGATAAATTTTACTTCAAAAACTTTTAAGATAATTGTCGAATTTAAAACTCGTTTTTCTCGCAGCCTGGTTACGTAATTAATTAATATAGGATCAAATTCAAAATTTTCGACAAGTGTTGTCAAATCTGTGTTTTGACGGGTCCATCTATAGGTAGTATTGGTAATAATGCCAGACAGAAATTGATCACGTCGTCACTGTTTGGTAAGCCCTCCATTGGAGCAGATAGTGTGCTTGTCGCGGAATAGTTTTCAGTGCTTTTTTAAGCAGATCCACTGTCCAGTCTATACTTTGGAGTTTCGTGCATACCTTGCCTTGTTTTAACTTCTAAAATTAATGTTAATAGCTAAAGAGCGGAGAAAATGCAAAATGCATTTTTTTACATTTATTTGCATTTTTTGTCTGTTTTGTACAAAACATGCATTTTTTCCAATAATAGAGCATTTATTGCGTTTTATGGCCAAATAAAGACCCTGTCCGTCCCTTTTCGATTACTTGTATATTGCACAACACGTGTTTATTAGCTTATTTTATTACATTACTTAGGTACTTTACTACTTCATAGAATTACCCAGGATAAACCCACACTATAGGGTATGCCCAGTAAAAGCAATTAATATTGCAAACAGAATCCGATAGTTCAAAGAGGTGGCAATTTTTATTATCTTTGATATCGTCTACTTGAAACGTTCTTGTGTACCTCGTTTTGTAAAGTGAATTGTGTCTGTATCTGTCTGTCCAGTGTTTGTTAAAATGACAAAAACTAACTTCCATATGTCATAGATAAAGAGCTATCGGGAGTTCACTTGGGATAGCACCAATTTGTTTTGTACAGCTTGTTAGAAAATTGTGAGTATAAACTATATTTTCACGTTTATTTTTTTTCCAGTCTATAGTAAATAAAGAAAGATATATGTTTTATGGTATAATAGGAAATTTTGGCTTTTATAAATTACGTATTCAAGCACATTATTGGTGGTTAATGTTAACAATTTTAAAGTATTTATAAAACTTTTCTACTCAAATATTTTATAGTAAAAAAAAAGATATATTATGTTTTTTGGTATAAGGAGATTGCTGCTTTTATAAATTACGTATTCAAGCAAGTTATTGGTAGCTAATGTTAACAATTTCAATGTATTTACAAAAGTTTTCTTCTCAAATATTTCATTTGGTAGAAGTAGGAAAGATTTTTGAAAATTCGATTTTTTAACGAATGTAAACCCAAATTAATTATTGCTTTTTTGGATTTTACAGATTCATGCAGATAAAAAATTAATTATGGATCAGCATGTCAAATCAGCAAAACACCAGCTCAACGTGCGAAAATTGTAACAAGGGGAACCCTCCCAGCAAACAATACAACATTGTCTTGAAGAAAAACCAAAAAACAGCGAACAAGCCGAGTTCAATGAGGACTTATGTAAGGCATTCATTGGAGCCAATATACCTCTTAAAAAACTGAGCAACCCCAATTTACGTTCATTTTTGACAAAATATTGTAAATTTAACATACCGGACGGGTTAACTGTACGTAAAGGTAGTGTTGATATAATTTACAAACAAACTTAATAATCGCAAATAATATTTTGTCACTTTAAGATTTTTATGTTTTGTAATTTGCTATGTAAGTATCAATGTGTGTATCTATGAATAAAAAACTTTTATTACGATTTTTTTTTGTTTCATTTATATTTATTTAAATAAGTCTGTGGTATAGGTAAAAAATTATAGGATTTTTGAAGAACGGGTTTAATTATAAAGAACTGGTTCTGGCTTTATTTAAAATAACATTAATGTTTATAATTTTTCATATAATAAAAATGCATATTTGCATTTTTTGTTTATTTCGATGCATATATTCTGAAAATTTTATGCATTTAAATGCGCATATATTGGGGTTTTTCGCTTGCATTTTTTCCGCTCTTTATTAATAGCGAATTAGTTAATATTTTTGATAGCTCATTTTATTTGCTCAATTTTTAATTTCTTTGCCGTATTTTGTGCGAAAATTTCAGTAATTGGCCACTTGGCCAATTACCGGAAAGTAACTTAAAATAACGACAGTTTGGCAGCGTCGCCTGCAACATATTTTACCGCTAGTCCGTGGCGCGAAAAAGTTGCACGATGCCGCACGTGTGCACGGTAGTACGGAGTAGTCGTCTTTTGTATTTCAATAGAGACAATAAAGTCCGAATTTTATTTGTTCTTGTTTGATGTTTTTCTTAAATTAATGTACTATTTTCAATCATTAAAAGTAGTAAACTTGAGTTGAATTTTCAAGAAGTTGTTTTGTATACAAAACATCATTAAGACGACCCATTACGTTTTAAAATACTAGTTTTAAAAGTATTTACATTGTCCGTGGGCAGTCTTTTCGAATCTGTAGTTGGCCACGTAAAAAAATTTCAAATCGTGTGCATAACCTCACTTTTTTTGAGTAGAATTTCAATAACAAACTACAACATAAAAACATTTAATTACTTTTCCAAAACACTAGTTTTAGCTACCTTTTCAAACACTAGCAATGCATAATTTGGCTAAGAAATTGCCCAAAAACAGTTATATCTTGAGGACGTTTCTAAAAGCCCGCCATACAAAGTACATGCATTAACAGTACAATCATATACATTGACACTTTTCAAGAACAATGTTGCCAGAATGACCTAAAATATAGATGGGTTTATAATAATATTCCAGATACTTACAAAAAAATTAAAATAATATTCACCGGTCAATAACTGTCTCGTGGCCAACAACTGTAGCGTTTATCCTACTAACATTTCAAATGAAAATTACTCAATGACATAATGCGAAATATAGACAATCTGTATGTTTTTGGAATCGGAAGAAAAAATCCCTTTTAAAAATAAATTAATATATGGAGTGTTTCCAATATTTTTCAAGATTTCGGCCGTCTTTTATTTACTTTTTTCTGCCTTTTAGATAAAACCCAAGAACTTTCGTACTTGACAATTTTTTTATCTCTTATAGGAAATACAATGAATAGTTTCGGTGGTAGAATCCTTGTGAAATATTGTGGAATAATAATACTAGGGATAATTATTACACTGCTTTTAGATGCTTCAAAATAATTTAATGAGATATTTTTCTCTACATGTGTTTCGGCTTGATGAGGCCTTAATCAAGAGTAGTTGTATACTAAAATCTAAATTGTTATACCCTACCAAAGAATATTATACGTAGTAGATTGGATTTCCAGGTACTCCAAAAGGTTCAGCCTTTTGCTTTTTGTTTCCGTTTGTAAAAGATTGACATTATTCGTATCTATAAAATGGTTATTTTCTATACAATATTTTGGTAAGCCAGAGTTTTTAATATTATGTAAAATCGATTTTTGTCTTCTTTAATCCTAATATTTAAGTTTCGACCAGTTTGTCCTACGTATATAGATAGCTTCACAGTTCACACAATTTATTTTGTAAGCACCAGATTTAGATTGCTTGTCAATTTTGTCTTTATTGTTTATTAGTCTTCTCCCTAGATTATTCTTATTAACCTGAATTGAACAAAATTTATTTAATTTTTTTGAAACTTTATCTGTAATTTTCGGAATATAATTGATAAATTTAAACGGCTCCATTTCTAATTCTAATTTAGGATTATAACATTGATTAGTTAAAATGTTCTTCTGTTTTTTATTTATTAATTTGTCAATCAAAGCGATTTTATAACCGTTGTTAATTACAATCTGTTTGATAATGGATACTTCTATTTGGAAACTCACCGAGTCTAGAGGAAAGCTGAAAAGTCTATGGATGAGACTATGAAAAGCAGAAAGTTTTACTTGCCAGGATTGGTTAGTCTTGGTGAATTATTATTGCATCTGTTGTTGTTGGTTTCCTATATATATCAAATTTAAGCGAATCTCTTGTCTTTGTAATCTTTATGTCCAAAAAGTTTAAAATGTTGTTAAATTCTTTTTCCATGATAAATTGAATTCTATTGTTTAGGGAATTTAAAAATGTCAAAAAGCCTTTTAAGGTTCTGTTGGTTCCTGTAAAGATGCAAAATATTGTAATCTACTAAATTGCATAAGCTACTAAAGAAATATCACCCTGCCCTAAGTTTGAACTTGCACTTGGAGATTGTTATATAAACATTAAATGCAAACTATAAACAACGCGAGCAATCAACGGGAGCGATTTTCAACCTTATGCATGCAATGGTCATCACTTTTTAATATAAATACGCTACCGAACCTTCAGTTCATCAGACTTTGTTCTCACCAAAACCAGCTCCCACGTTAGCTGTACAGCTGCCTACGGATTCTATCCGCTCCTAAAGTTAGCTAGACAGCTGCTTTAGGTTCTACTCCTTTATTCCTTACCAAACCTGCTACCGGTTAGTCACTTGACGACTGCTAGGACTAGGGGTTTCACAACCACCATAGTTTTTGCTTTTTGTGGATTGTTTTTTTTTTTTTTTTATGGCAGTGGCACACACACTAAAGGTTGATCCTATGGCGCTCGACGAGCGGTGTATGTGCGAAGATGTTGATTGACACGGTACTTGAATAGTTGTAGGTTGTAATTAGTGGGAAACAGATGTCCTGGAAGTGAGTTCCACAGTGATGCAGTGCGCCAGACAAAGGAGTTCTGGTAAAGCGATGTTCTAGGTGTTTCTAGTTGTACGACGAACTGGTGCGCTTCTGCCGTCTGTCGGGCCTGCTGACAGGAGTTGCCAGGGGCGGGATTATGCGGGCCAAATCCTGGGAACATCTGCCGTGAAAGTATCTGTAAAACAGAGACATCTCGGCCACATGTCTGCGATGTTCCAGACTATCCAGATTCCGGGTCAACTCCGGATCGCCGACGAGACGCACAGCCCTCTTTTGAATGGAATCCAGCAGCTTTAGGGTATGCTTTAATGCGGCACCCCAGATATGTGAGCAATATTCTAAGCACGGTCTTATTTGCGCTTTGTACAGCAAGAGCAACTGCTGCGGTGTATAGAATTTTTTGTTGCGAAATAGCGCACCAAGCTTCTGGGAGGCTGATTTTGCGATGTTAGCAACATGGTCATGCCATGACATATTGCTGTTGACCGAGACACCCAGCAGCCCGATTGACGAGGATGAAGGAATGGTCGATCCTGCCATAATGATGTCAGGGCCGGCTGTATTGGCCCTCTTAGTAAACGTTGCGGCTTGGGTCTTTGCTGCATTGAACTGGACCAAATTTCGGTCGCCCCAAGTTTGAACTTTCTCCAGGTCTTGATTAATTGCTGTAATCTGCTCCTGTCTGCGGTGATGAGTCTCACTCGCTGGTAAGGGTTTTTCTGATCTAAAGTGGGAGACAAGGGTACTGTCATCTGCAAAACTGTAAACAGGATTATTCGTTTCGATCAGCAGGTCATTAATATAGATGAGGAACAGAGTTGATGAAAGTATTGCACCCTGAGGCACGCCCGCGTTGATGGTGAATGTGTCCGAGATGTGTCCATCGACTGCAACATGTAGGGATCGGTTCTTAAGGAAACTGGCCAGCCAGCTGCAGAGAGAGGCGGGCAGACCCAAGGACGGCAGTTTGTTGAGCAATCCGTCATGCCAAACTCTGTCGAATGCCTTTGAAATATCCAACGCAATCGCTCGAGACTCTCCGTAGTTTTCAATTGCCCTACTCCATATATGAGTGACATAGGCCAATATATCTCCTGTCGATCTCTCTTTGCGAAAGCCGTATTGATTATCGCTGATTATTCTGTTGCTCTCGAGGTACATGAGTAGTTGCTGGTTGACTACACGTTCCATGACTTTGGAGATTATTGGAAGCAAGGCAATCGGGCGATAGTTTGAGGGCGTGGTTTTCTTGCCTTTTTTGGAACAGGTTGTACTCGAGCGACTTTCCAAGAGGATGGGTAAATCCCTTTTCCGTAAGAAAGAGAAAAAAGCCTACAAAAAACAGGTGTTAGTTCGTTGGCGCAGTTCTTTAGCACGATGGCAGGTATTCCGCCCGGTCCTGATGCCTTTTGCGTATCTAGTTCTTTAAGGATTTTGCGAATATCACGATGAGAAAACTTGACTTCTGCCATGGTGGTGTTGATGTTCGGTATAGTGGGGAGAGTCTTGCTTTGGGGCACGTCTAAGGTAGAGTGCGATGAAAACATTTTGGCGAGCATGTTTGCTTTTTCCCTGGCTGTAGTCGCCGTGATGCCACGTTCGTCCGTCAAAGGTGGGAGA
>MU185919.1:88451-101198 GCA_016904865.1 Pissodes strobi
ATCATGTCCATATATTCCTACTGTGAAACCCGGGATCACCAGCGCGGAAGCGGAACGTGATTTGGGAAAACCACTTAGCGCTCCCCAATTCTGGTGGGGTGGTCTTTCACCGGACGATGCGAGTAGGCTTATGCATCTACCACCTAGGGCCGCTTCCACTCGAAGCATCGGCCTCAGACTCATTCCTTTGGCGGTCCCTAGTCTGACAGGGGTAAAAATGGGGTTTGTTGGATCACTCCCCAGTGATCAGCTCCAGACTTTGTACTTCGGGTTAGTCAATCAAAAAGTTTGTCGAAGTTTTGAGAAATACAAGTGTCTAAATAGTCACTTAAAAAGTTTATTGAAATATTCTAGGGCTCTTTGTAAGAAGAAGAATTTTGAATTTCACAGATACAGTATTTGCAAACATTGAGAATAACTTTTTAGAAAAAGTGCTCAAATATTCTCCACAATCCTACAACCAAAAACATTTTGAACGTTTAGTAGTTAATACACAAATAGCAATAAACTCTATTTCAAACATTTCCCAATTAAACAAATATAACATCTCTGAAATCTAATTTAAATACTCAACTGAATAAAAAAGAATTTACAACCTTAAACACAATAAAAGCAAAACTAACGCAAAATAACCTAATATTAACTAAAACTGATAAAGGAAACACGATAACTGTTTTAACTAAATTAAATTATGGTACCAAATTGAAAGAACTTTTGAATAATCGAGATTTCATAAAAAGGCAAGACCCGACTAATAAATACCAAAGACAAATTATTTCATTATTAAAAAATTACAATTCTGTACTAACCCAAACTCACTGTGAAGAGTCTGTTTAGCTCCATACCGTTAAACGAACTTTCACGTATTATTAACGGACTAATAGATAACTCTGATAATTTAGTAAAAGAAAAAAGCGATCTCAAATCTATAATTCGTACATGTATAGACCAAAAGTATTTCCAGTATGAAATATTCGAACAAATTAATGGTTTACCAATGGGCTCTCCAATTTCACCTTTATTTGTCGAGATATTTATAATTGATTTTGAACAGCATTTATTCAACACCAACAATTCATTAATCAGAAATATATTTTTGGGGTAGATAAGGTATGTGGATGACATATTTTGCATCTTTATAGGAACCAACAGAAACTTAGATGCCTTTTTAACATTTTTAAATTCCCTAAATAATAGAATTTAATTTATCATGGAAAAAGAATCTAACAACATTTTAAACTTTTTGGACATAAAGATTACAAAGACAAGAGATTTGCTTAAATTTGATATATATAAGAAACCAACAACAACAGATGCAATAATTCACAAAGACTCTAACCAATATTGGCAAGTAAAACTTTCTGCTTTTCATAGTCTCATCCATAGACTTTTCAGCTTTCCCCTAGACTCAACGAGTTTCCAAAAAGAAGTATCCATTATCGAACAGATTGCAATTAATAACGGTTATTAGATCGCTTTGATTGACTAATTAATAAAGAAACAACAGAAGAACATTTTAATTAAACAATTTTATAACCCTACATTAGAATTATAAAAGCAGCCGTTTAAATTTATCAATTGCATTCCAAAAATTACAGATAAAGTTTCAAAAAAATTAAATAAATTTGGCTGTAAAACAATTCAGGTTAATAAGAATAATCTAGGGAGAAGACTAATAAACAATAAAGACAAAATTGACAAACAAATTTAAATCTGGTGTTTACAAAATAAATTGTGTGAACTGTGAAGCTGTATACGTAGAACAAACTGGTCGAAATTTAAATATTAGGATTAAAGAACACAAAAAAATCGATTTTACATAATATTAAAAGCTCTGGCTTAGCAAAACATTGTATAGAAAATAACCATTTTATAGATACGAATAATGTCAAACTTTTACACACGGAAACAATAATCAAAAGGCTGAACCTTTTGGAGTACCTAGAAATCCAAAAGTCACAAGAAACAAACGTTTTAAATACGAACGACCAACTGACCTGTTCTTTAAACACCTGCATAATTGACAGTACAATAAAAAGAAAATACCGTCAGGCGGTTTAGTAGGGTATAACAATTTAGATTTTAGTATTTAACTACTCTTGATAAAGGCCTCATCAAGCCGAAAAATAAGTAGAGAAAAATATCTCATTAAATTATTTTGAAGCATCTAAAAGCAGTGTACTAATAATTATCCCTAGTATTATTATTCTTATAGGAAAGCCTGTATAGGTAGGGCACAAACTATCTCAGAAAACCCTATACAAGGCTGTTCACTGTTCAGTGTCCAGTCTTAAATTGAATACAAATAATTTAGCTTTTTTATTTCTTTCTACTAACTAGATGTTTTTCCACGAACAAGAAAAATGTCCGATGACATTCATATAAAATATATTCCATTAGTTTAATACATTTATAATGCACCCGTCGAATGTTTCGGGGTGTTCGCACCAGACCCTCTTCGCACTTTCATAACTGTGGCGGCTCGTATCGCTACTTGCGAGTTTAATCAATCTAATAGAACCGTTCGGAACGATACCAATAACTCAACATTGTCTAAGTACAGGCCAGGACTGTAATTGGGATTTTGGAAGAATTATATACACATATAATAATATAAAGTGTATTGTTCGGTTGGCAATAATTGCACGTCCGCTTCCATACCAATAATAGCTAATCGTAACGGAGAACTAAATAAGCACATTTAATTAAATCTAATGACTAAAGAGCGGAAAAAATGCAAGCGAAAAACCCCAATATAAGCGCATTTAAATGTATACAATTTTCAGAATATATGCATCGAAATGAACAAACAAATGCAAATATGCATTTTTATTATATGAAAAATTATGAACATTAATGTTATTTTAAATAAAGCCAGAACAATTTCTTTATAATTAAACCCGTTCTTCAGAAATCCTACAATTTTTTACCTATATCACAGACTTATTTAAATAAATATAAATGAAACAAAAAAAAAATCGTATTAAAAGTTTTTTATTCATAGATACACACATTGATACTTACATAGCAAATTACAAAACATAAAAATCTTACAGTGACAAAATATTATTTGCGATTATAAAAAAAAATTAATAATACAATTAATAATTCAACAATACCATTGATACATTCAGATAATAGCAACTTGCACAACATACAATTCGTAAATTAATAAACTATTCTTTGCAGTTATAAAAACAATGTATAACTAAATGTTTTTCAAAATTTTCCAAAAGAAAATTCGGTCTTTTATCTGTAAACATATATGTTTAAACTTCACTCAACATCTACAGAAGTTATCGGACAGTATTTTAGTTTTGGAATTAAGTGTGTTTCTAATTTATACTTAGTTCTCTTAGTGAAATTGCCTATAAAAACTTCTGAAATATTTTTTAGGATTTTGAAGCCTGTGTTATTTTCAATTAGTGACATAAATTTTTTTATAACCGCAGTACCTCAAACTTTTTTGCAATGTACCTCAAATTGATTTATTAAAGCCACTGAATCTGTCAAAGAAACAGAGGTAGCCTCCAATTTCGTGAATTTTAAAAAATCTTTCCTACTTCTACCAAATAAAATATTTGAGTAGAAAACTTTTGTAAATACATTAAAATTGTTAACATTAGCTACCAATAATTTGCTTGAATACGTAATTTATAAAAGCAGTAAACTCCTTATACCAAAAAACATAATATATCGTTTTTTTTTTACCATAAAATAATTGAGTAGAACATTTTTATAAATACTTTAAAATTGTTAACATTAACTACCAATAATGTGTAATTTATAAAAGCCAAAATTTCCTATTATACCAAAAAACATATATCTTTCTTTATTAACTAAAGACTGGAAAAAAAATAAATGTGAAAATATGGTTTATACTCACAATTTTCGAACAAGCTATACAAAACAAATTGGTGCCATCCCAAGTGAACCCCCGATAGCTCTTTATCCACGACATATGGAAGTTAGTTTTCGGCATTTTAACAAACACTGAACAGACAGACACAGACACAATTCACTTTACAAAACGAGGCACACAAGAACGTTTCAAGTAGATGATATCAAAGATATTAAAAATTGCCACCTCTTTGAACTATCGGATTCTGTTTGCAATATTAATTGCTTTTACTGGGAATACCCTATAATGTGGGTTTATCCTGGGTGATTCTATGAAGTAGTAAAGTACCTCAGTCGCCCCCATTGTAATGTAATAAAATAAACTAATAAACACGTGCTGTGCAATAAACAAGCAATCGAAAAGGGACGGACAGGTTCTTTATTTGGCCATAAAATGCAATAAATGCTCTGTTATTGGAAAAAATGCATGTTTTGTACAAAGTAGACAAAAAATGCAAAAAATGCAAAAAAATGCATTTTGCATTTTCTCCGCTCTTTACTAATGACCTATATTAGATGTGAGAAAACCGCACAAGCCATGTCTTTTATTGGAAATATCACGCAAGACGTGAGTAAGCTACGAATGACATCTGAAAATTACTTGAAATAAAGTTTGTATTTGTCGCTTGACATTTCGTCTTGGTTTCAAGGCATGTTTTTTTCCTAAAAATGCATACATACACGGGTCCGTTCAACCTAGTTGAATGAGATAATTTGTGCTTTGTCTTTATTTTGCCAATGACCGTCAAAATAGATTAAACCAATACCTACGTTGTGTTATTATTATTATTATTACAATTTTACTTACTCAGAATGCGTTCGACGATAACAAAATTAGGGAAATTTGAGGGAAAGGTGCGTCATGTAAATTAAACCACATATTTATAATACACCTAATTTATTAGAGAAAACGTGCCAAATTATCAGAGAAAAATGTGCCGGACTCAGCCTGGAATTCACGAGGGGAAAGAGTACGGCAGAGAAACCTTCGATCTAATTTCCTAAACCGAATTATGCTGTATAACCTTTATTAGTATAATAATTAATCAAATTACTGTCTCCCGTGCCACAATTCGTAGTTCCACACTCGCAATAGTACATTCAAAATTGAAGAGATAGCTCTCCGAACCCAAGTCTTCCGCCTGTCAGGCGAATGTGATAACCACTACACTACCGAAGAGGGGTGTTAGTTAGCCAGACGCCGCTGGAAGGTACTGAGGTCCTGGTTACGGAGGCTACTCCGCTAAAGTTCAAATTAGGGCCAATATCTCCAATATGATCATTTCATTTATAACTAGGATATTTACCCGTCAGGGTAGGAAAATGTTAGTAATTTCACAAAAGCTCTTACTTGCAATCACAGTCATACTAAAACCAAAATTCCAGCATTTCATTTAAAGGAGTGCTATTCAAAGCATAAAACGATTTTATTAAACATATTATACACATGTTATGCCATCAAATATGATCTAGCAATGAGAATAAAAGAAGTGTACCGTAATTGATGAACTTTATTCTTTATTTTTCTTGTAACACTACTACGAGCAATACTTCTCCTTCGAAAATTTAATACATAATTAGTTAAAATACCGTGCATAGATTTTTCACGTTAAAAAATCTGAAAACTTAAAAAACAACAACAAAAAAAAATATATGACTGATCAATTTTATACTGAATTTTGGGCTGAAATTGATCACACCCGTTTACATGCATTTGCATGCTATATTAAAGGTATACCTATGATCAATATAACCCCGGGAATCCTATTTTAGAAAATTTGTAATTACATTTTCATATTTTTTTAAGTAAGTAAAAACAGCTTTTATGCTACCGGCCTTAATGGGGAGAAAATGTAAGCATATGTTTATGAAATCTTAATATAAGTAAAAAATCATATTTAATTTATATTGTAAATAAACAAAAAATAACTCAAAAATAGGATTACATCTCTTTTATATCAACATTTTGTGTAAATGTGTAAATATTTTGGCCTTCAACATCTATAATTTCAGGGTTTGGAAGCACTGCCAGAATTTCAGTCTCGTTGACTACAAATATATCATTTTCTACCGTTTTAATCTGTTCCGAGATGGTTTCACGGATTTCATGCCCATTACTTCTATTACGTCATCTGTTATACTTTGAATGACGGAAACATATCTATACATTGTTTTTTTCTGCTTCCTCCTGGCACGTTTACCAGCAAATATGTTCCTGCTGCCAAATTATCTTTTTCTACAGAAAAATATTCAGTTTCTTCTTCTGATTGTTCAGACATTTCATCACCAGAACTCTCTTCTATCACCGTTTCCTGTTCTTCATCTGAGCTTGATTCAGGAGGGGCCGTGATACTTTCGCCTGGCTGTATGTCCAGTTTTTATCTTTTAACGTTGCGCCTAGATGGTATAGCACTAAATCTCTGTTCTTGAAGATAATCAATTGGTCTAATCAATTTCACCCCACATGTCCGGTCAATTTGCCCCCTTAACAAAATTTTAATATGACCGCCAAACCACCAGTCGTGACGTCAGCACAACCTTAAAATAATATTTAGGGAAATACTAAAAAAGCAGGAGGACCTTGAGGAACAAGCTTATTGAATTAGTCTAGAACTTACCAGTAATAGTTTGTAGCTATTTAAAAAATTGCAATATTTTACACCAACTTTTAAACTGTTGTTTAATGAAATTAAAATCAAACAATGCGAACACAAACATATACGTTTGGGCTTCCAACCTGAACTAGGCAAATGCAAGTCACGCAATTGAAATCGATGTATTAAATTCTGCGCAATATAACGAAATGTGCCTTGACGGTAAAACTACCAATTTCGCCCCAAATTACGGTACTTGTGCAAATTATGTTAATAACAATATTATAAATTTTATTTTACTGACCTGTAATGGCATGTTACAACACAGAAGCAAAACACTTCACCAAAATAAACCGTACACTGCGCCGGCTTTTGACTATCTCTCTCCGTTCTCGAGCGATGCGATTTTGGATGTCCTCGAAAAACCTCGCAAAACCCGACTTCAATTTATGAATTTATTAAATAGGGTGGTCCAAAATTGAATGTATAAGGTCTAATGAAATAATATTTTAAATAGACGGGTTACCTAAAATAAATGCGTTATAGAACAACGGGAGACTTTTAAAAATATCTTCACAAAAATACATACCTTAAAACCATTTTCAGATGTTTAATGGTATTGTTTAAAATCATTTATTTTTTGCATATCATATTCTATTTATCTGATAGATAAAATATTTTTATATATTTTTACGGATATTATTTTCAATATGGTACCATGTTCAACAAAAACAAGGGTCATTTATTTTTTCTACAAAAGTGGCGTTCTTCTTTGTATTAGTTTATTTGCTTTACAAATGTGACTTAAATTTCCAATCTATACTTCATCGTTAACTGCGTTTGTCTGCCTGTTAGTTCCTTTATTTATTTATTTATTTATTTATTTCAAACATACGGGCATAGCCCAATCAGTTACAGAATCAGAATAGACACTATAACTTAAACTAAAACTAAGGATAACTAATAATACATAAAAAGGTGATCTATAAAATCCAAAATAATATAAAACTGACAAATATTCAGAACAATAAAATACAAAATTTAGTGCCGTTATAATTAAAAGTAGATTTTTTTTTACGTGTTTACTTAGGGCCGTTGAAGCCTTTTTTACATTTTGTAACGTTGTAAATGTTATTAAATACAGTACTGCGATTTTCTCCTTTTATTGGTCGATTTGTGTTATCGATACTCTCGCTACCTTACTTCTCGCAACCTTACTTCCGGCTTACCGATCTGCTCGACACGTATATCTGTTTGGAGCACCACTTGACAGAGGTGACATATATTTTTTCTTGAGTATATTGATAGCCCTTCTCCCCTGAACACCCAAGCCGAGCAGGCCGTTTTCCGTACCGGAATTTATCATTGCTATTTTTGACCCTCAGGTCTAACTACCGCCTGATGGTGACGTTGCAGTATTTGACATATTCAGTAGAGCGCATATTTTTTTAAAACTATCAGCCATATCGTCTATAAACGTTGTGTGATAAACTAGTGTGGTGACCTCATTTTTTAAGTGTTTCTATTTAAGATGGCTAAAGTTATTTATCATTTACCTAATGTCCTTCTGTGGGGCAGAATTGCTTCTGTGGGACAGAACTTTTTCTGTGGAATATAATTTCTTCTATGTGGTAGAATTCCTTCTATGAGATACAATTCCAGGCCGACCGCTGTCAGTTAGCTGTACCGAGGTCTTTTTGTCAGGGTGAGGCAACCACATGGTGAAGACGTGCTAGCTGCGTAGGACCAGAATCAGTTAATTAATTTAAGTGCTTTAATTACCGTATATTTTTTACCGTTATATATCCATATTATTAATGAAATTGTAGCTAGGCGACTGCAGGTAGCTTATCTTAATTACCGTATATGGCTCACCGACATATATCGTTTTAATTAATGAATATATAATCTCAAATGATTGTAGGTCATTTACGTTAATTATTGTATGTTTCTAACCGTGATATATCACATTAATTAATAATTATATAATTAGGCGACTTTAAGTAGTTTGCCTAAATTACCGTGTATTTCTTACCGTTATGTATCATTGAATTAATGAATATAAATATCAAATGACTGTAGGTCATTTGCCTTATGTACCGTATATAGCTTATGGTTTTATGTCATTTTAATTAATGAATTTATAAATACACAACTGTGGACCATTTGACGCCTATCGTTTACATTCTCGTTAATTCTCATTTAATTTCTTGATCTACATATCTTGCTTATCGAGCATAATTTTATAACATTTGAAAAAGACGTTACCGTCGAAACACGTGTCATTTTTAAATAAAGTTAGTGGAAATCTTTAAGTGGTTTACTTATTTAAGTGGTTCTTAGTTATGGATCTCCATCAAGTAAAGGCTAATTCGATTAAATACATAATTTTATCTTTGCTAGTGTCCAAATAGCTGATTGAGTAAATTTTTACTGTATTTGGCTGTAAGGCTCATGGCAGTAATTTATTTCACATAACTGAAATTTACTAATTTAATTTGTCACCTTGACACCGCAATCGAGTTGAGCTCAATTCGTTTACCTTTAGATATTTAACGGCTGTATATGGTACATAATATTTACCTCACTGGTTATTTTATGGATTTAGTCACCTGAATCTAAACCGCAAATTCTAACTCTAGTCAGAGATGCATTAATTTTGAGGCATCATTTTGCGGATAATTATCTCATTATCCGCAAAATGACCTTTCTTTAATGAATCTCTGACTATATTTAGAATTTGCGGCCTAGATTCAGGTGACGTTAAAGAAATGGCACCGTCAGCTAATCTTACACTTTGATTTTGATTTTTCCGGCCAAGGGTTCAAGTAACTGCTTGAGAATATTGGTTTTGTATATTATCTTATTAATATTTTCTCAATTTGTCTAATTGGTGTTAAATCTAACAAGTTTAACTCGGCATTTTTTTCGGTTTCATAAGTAAACTGTAATTTTGCAAGGAAGTTGGTAAAAACGTATAAAAAACATTGATTTAAAATCTAAGCTTTCAATTAATTTTCAAAACTGAACAAATTTAATTAAATTACTGGTCTATCGTTAACATATAACAAAAGAAACTTTCGTTAAGGGTTGAAAAGAAAGAATTTTAGCTATTCAATATGCAAAACGAAGTAGTTGTTACGTTAACTAAGAGTAACCAGCTAATAAAACATAAACATTTATCTATTACGGTACGGTACGGTTAAATAAGCGGTTATTAAATTCACCAGAACATGATCATGTACTGTTAACATTTCTCGAGTTTTTTAAAGCGCAATGCGAACTGGCTATGTTCTACTTACAATCTGTTCCCACCGAAGCAATGTCGTCAAACGAAATCTGCACCTAATAAGGTTTTGTGATTTTTCTCTATTTCACTACGTTGCACCGCAACTCTGATAATCATACTATATACTACACCCGTAATCTTTAATATTAATTTACGGGAAGCGGTCTCAAAACAAATTTTTATAAAATCAAATATCGATACCATAAGTTTTCCGATCAACACACCTTCAGTTGGTCCATTAATAGAATGCGGCTTATTTACAAGGGCGCGGGAGGCACAAAACAAGAAATAAAACAATATTTAACGAATGTTACATTAAAGAAGCTCGATGACAACCAATATAATATGGCATTTTATGGTGGCAGATATCTGTAATTAACTTCTATTTAAGATAACCAACACAAAATGACAATTTACACGGTTTCAGACGTCAGACAAAAAATTAAACTAATTTTAACGAATGTTACATTAAAGAAACCCTATAAAAACCATAATAATATGTCATTTTATGGTGGTACCTATCCGCAATTAACTTCCATGCAATATAACGAAATGAAAATTTACGCGATTTCAGACGTCAAACATGAAATAAAACTAGTTTTAACAAGTATTACATTAAAGAAACCCCACGAAAACCAAAATAATATGGCATTTTATGATGGTAGATATTCGTAATTAACTTTCATTTTAGATAATGTATAAAATATGACAATTTACGCGATTTCAGACGTCAAACAAGAAATAAAAGTATATTTAACGAATGTTATATTAAAGAAACCCTACACAATGATGAGATATACCCTGTACTTCTACAGAGAGGACAGGATAGTTTAGTCCCATCTCTCTGTAAGATATTCAGAGGCTGTATAGCTTGGAGATTCATACCTACAACATGGCAACAGGTGAAGGTTATATTCCTGCCGAAGGTAGCTAGGATACCGGACCAGACACTAAAGTCATTCAGACCTATCAGCTTATCGACATTTATGCTGAAAACCCTGAATGATTAATCGATAGGTACGTAAGAGATAGTGCTCTAAAGGACAACCCCGAAGGTCTACGGACTTAGCCCTAGACGATTTGAGTACGCTGCTATCGAAATCCATAAAGGATAAAAAATAGCACTAGCCACTTTTCTCGATATAGAAGGCGCCATCAACCACGCGTTACCAGACTCGATCGGAAGAGCCCTTGAAGGAAGACCAGTTCTAGGAACCATCCGTCCATGGATCGAGGCCAGCCTTACAAATAGGACTTTCGTATCCACCTGTGACGAGGCAACACTTAAAACAGCAGTCGGGAGAGGATATCCGCAAGGAGGAGTATTATCCTCTGAGGACTATTCTAGTGGATGGTCTCCAAAAACTTAGGGCTGAAGGCTTTCACTGCCTGGGCTATGCAGATGACTTGACGATTGTTGTGCGGTACGGTTAAATAAGCGCCATTCGAAAAGAAGCCCTTAATATCGACTCCTGGTGCAGAGAAGAACATATGTCAGTTAATCCACATAAAATAACAGTTGTGGCATTTACCAAAAGAAGAGATTTAACAGGGCTAAAGCTAATGAGGCTAGCTGGCGAAACTATACCCTTCTCCAAAGAGGCCAAATACCTGGGAGTCATATTTGACCAAAAACTTACATGAAACACACACATCCAAGAAGTGGCGTTAAAAGCCACAAGGGCTCTAGGTATATGTAGAAGTATGTGTGGGAAAAACTGGGGATTGAACCCGAAAATTACTCAAGGGTGGTTAGACCCATGATAACAAATGGAGCAATCGTCTGGTGGACGAAAACCAGACAGGTGGAGGCGATAAGAAGGCTAAATGGGGTACAGAGACTAGCTTGCCTCTGTGTTACCGGAACCAACAGCAGCGATGGAGGTGTTATTAAATCTACCCCCACTCCATGTTCTCATACAAGGCGAAGCCAAATCGGACTGTTACAGACTAACACAAGGCCAACCACCACTAATAAGAGGACACGGCACCGAAAAGAAAAAACTTTACTGCGAGATTAAGGAGGATAGGTTCCTAGGCATGCCCTCGGATCGCTCCACTCCGCAGTATAGCTTTGGAAAGACATTTTCAGCACAAATACCACCAAGAGACCTATGGATAAAAGGCCCACCCATAAGGGCATGCATAGTCTGGTATACAGACGGATCGAAAACCGACCGAGGAATAGGAGCCGGAATCTACGAACCAAGGACAGAGACTAAATTCTCGATAACTATGGGCACACTCGCCACAGTTTTTCAGGCAGAAATTACAGCTATCATCCTCTGTATAGAGGACATGGTCAGGAGGAAGGTAAGCACCAAGACAGTCGTTATCTATTCCAATAGGCAAGCAGCAATCAAAGCAGTATCTTCCAATATATTAACATCAATATTGGACTGTATAAATCTGTCGAACGAAATGGGATGGCTTAATGGAAAAGTGACCTTGGAGTGGGTGCCAGGAGGCAACGAGATGGCAGACGAAGTAGCCTGAGAAGGCTCGTCCTAGCCACTAACAAAACCAGAACCATTTTGCGGAGTCGCAAGGCCCATAGCCAAGACATCTATTCAAATAGGGATAGAATAAGCGTCCCAGAGGTGGTGGTTTAATCTACCGGGACATAGACATGCCAAAGATTTCTCATCAGCAAACCTTTTGCAAAATTAACATCAGACTTGTTAAGTTATAATTGGAAATCAATAAGAATCATAGTGGGACTACTAACATGATACTGCCGACTAAAGGGACAGATGAGTTTGATAGGCCTGGCGGATGAAACCCTGTGTAGGTTCTGCCAGGAAGGGGAGGAGTCGGCAAAACACATTCTCTGCCACTGTGAAGGACTTCCGAGGTTGTGCTTCGAGGTTGTGCTTCGAAACTGCGGGGACAATCAAACCAGAAGCGTTAAGCTACACCATGGAGCCACTGTCGAGACTTTGGAGTCTGATCAAGAAGACACAA
>MU185920.1:0-21548 GCA_016904865.1 Pissodes strobi
GCACATATAGGAGCTAAAAAACGAAAAATTGATATTATGTTGCAGAAGTTGGAAAATCATACAATACGAAGAAAAGAAAGGGACGAGGAACGAAAACGTATATCATCTTTACTTGAAAAAAATGCGGGTAATGAGAATCAAGATTATGGTTTATACCAGTTTTTTATGGCAATGTACAATGATACCAAAAAAATATCAAAAATATCTCAATTGCGAATTAGACGGAAATTTTTTGAGGCTGTACAGCTTGAAGAAGAAACAAATTTATTCAGGTTGAATTCTTCCCAAGCAAGTAGCGCGGCATTGCAACCACAACATCGGATTATAGGATTACCGATACCTAGCCCTTCATCTTATAGTAGTTCCACATACGAACAATCATCAACAGCGCAGTCACCACCACAAGTGAGTTACGAAACACTTCGTCCAGCTCCAGACCAATCTTATGACATACCAGCAACTTCCAAAGAAGAAGTATCTTTTCCAACCTACTTTGGAAATTTTAGATATGATCAAAATAGATAATTTTTGAATAAAAGTGTTCATATCTTAAACATACTGCAAGTTTTGTTTCAGTTTCGATAGGCTGTTGTGCGTTACAACCTATTCCTTGTATTTTAGTTTTAATCATGTTATGTAGTTCTTCAAGCTGTTCTTATCTTGTAGTTCACTTAATAAATTGAATGTCCCATGAGTGCTTCTTTTCCTTAAATAATCGTTTTTCCATATTGATTTTTTATGCCGTTTGGACAAACTATATAACAACACAATATTTGCTATTTCCGAATCTGATTCCGAATCCAAAAGTAAGTTTAACTGAGCGGCTGCATCCATATTTTTTTAAAACACTCGGAAACACACAGGAACAACAAAGCTACCTACGTACAATCTGCGGACATCGCTCCGGCAGAGCACAGGAATAGTTTTTCTCTGTAGTTCCTCCGCTGTGCTGTGCTAGGCTACGCTGCCCTCAATGTGCAGTTAGCTTTAATATTGTTTTAAACGCCTGGGCATCTGAAGAATACTTTTGACAGTTCGTTTAATTGAAAATATGATGTTTTATCGTCTAAAATCCGTTTAAAAATTATTTTAAATGGCAAAATTGTATAAAAATCCTAAATTTCCGGTCTTTTTAGGGCGATAGCGAAGCTTCGGACGAATTTGCCGTGGATTTTGATGCGAATATTCATTTTAAATTCAGTTCGTTTCGTGTCATTACATTGCCTGAAAAATCACGAGACCGTGGAACTGAACCGCTCAGGGCACTGCCAGGTAGGCGCATTGCCCGATACTCCAACTTTCTGATTTCGATAGAGATGAGTAGCTGGTAGTATATAAGCTGTGTCAATAGTATAATCTAGGTATTAGTAAACAATTAAGCATTTGTCAAAATTTGACTTATACCTAATTTCCACAGAAGACAAGCTGCGAACTCGATCCGAGCATTTACATTTAGGAAGCTGCGCTTCTAGGATCGGAAACAGCTGTATTAAAATCCTTAAATTTCAAAACCTTTTATCTCCATAAATACAAATAGCAACGACTTAAAAAAAAAATACCGCTATTATGCTTTAAAAAATTATTTCTACTAATAAAAATTCGATAGTTTGTAAGTTTTTTCGAAGACAGTAGAGGTCTTCGAATTAATAGTAGTATTGTAATTTTATTACTATAAATACTTTTATTTCTGTTGGTATAATTATCATTGTTTGAAAAGGAAAACTCGTAAACTTCTTGAATGTGGGAGTTTGGATATTCTAACTACCACTTCGTTTCTATAATATTATCTCACGAATACCGTTTTGCTGACGAACGATAAAGCGCATTTAGCTATAAATAAACATAAGTAAATCGGTGCATTGAATTTAATTGCATTAAGGACACATACATTTAAAAATATCATCGCATGTATATTTGTATCACAGACATATTGTATAAGAGGTTATTAGAGGTCAAAGATATGTGAATAATATCCTTTGCTTTCCTATTGAGTTTTCAATAAATCTGAAGTAACTGGATGCAATTAGGTACTTATTCCGTTGCATTGCAACCCTATATGCCTTAGTTTAAGTTAATTGTAATTAGGCATTATTCTGTGTTTTTCATAAGCGGTTGTTATATTATAATAGGATTATGTCCTATTGTGGTCCTTTTAGCCATATTATAATTGTAGTGTTTTTAATATATAAGTGTTTGTATTTGTGCTTCAAAAATGTAATGTGTCTTTTGTAGTTAATATTTTTACTTTTACTGCCACTTGAATCTTACTTAACGGGTTAAGATAGGATTGAATAGAATAGGATAGAACCTTTTCGGTCCTGTCCCAGGGCTAAATTATTGAAGTTAAGATTTAAGGAATTAGTTAATTTGTATCTGTCCATTACCAGATTCATTTTATAAAAAGGTAACAAGTGGTATTCATATTAACTGGAACTAAAGCAGCACATCCTATTTAATTTTGACAAGTTTATTTCGAGAAGTACAAGCTGGCGTGAAATCAATCCGCTTGGAAATCGAACTGAAAATGGCGTTATAACTTTTTAAGTGGCGCAGAATATTCAAGTCTGATATTTTAGAGAGATAAACAAGAATAATTATGTTTAACTTCGGAGCAATAAGAAGTATCATCGTCAGCTGATTTGTGTATTTAAAATAGGAGGTTAGTTTTTGGTTATTATTTTATTATTTATAATATGCCAAGATGCTGTGAAAATGGAAATAGAGGTGGATTTTTTTTTGCAATGATTTGATGATTTTTACTACTCAAATAATAATTTAAACATGCTAATATTAATGTTTTTAGCGTCGACTTGAACTTAGTTCGTAGTAGATCAATTATGTCAGATCGTTTCAAATTGGTAGTGACAATTCAGGCCACTCCTTCTTTCTGCCAGTACCGTCAAACCACTTCTATCGCGATTTCAGGTTGTAGTTTACTCTCAACGATTTGAACAAAAACCTGCCAGGTAGTAGACTAGACATTTCAGGTTGTCCAATTTAGGTCACTGCTTCCCTTTACCGGTACCACCAAATATCTTCCATCAGGTTCCCAAGTTGTAGGTACTTTCCTCTGACTGGTTTAAACAACCGTTTCAATTAGTAAGCCATAGGTGCCAAGTCGTCTAAAAGTGTTAGTTACAATTCAGGCCATCATTTTTTCTGCCAGTATCACTAAACCGTTTCTATCAGTCTTACAAGTAGTATTTAATTCTTATACATTTGAACAAAAATCCTGCCAAACTTGTCAACTCGTCCAAAATTGGTATTGATAGTTCAAGTCACCATTTCTTTCATTCTTTCCCCTTCTATACCATTCCCGTAGTAGTGGCCTAAATTGTTACTACGAACTAGTTTGAATAATCTGGCATGTTTTTCTACTACATGTCTGAAAATTAGACATGCCCGAATTGGACAATTGTTTGTTATAATGGACAGAAAATATCATCTATGAGATCTTATGTCAATATAATGAATTGTATGCAGGTAAAACTAGAAGAATAATTTTACCAATCAAATATTTTTCAACTTCCATTTGATAACAATCACGGAATAAAATAAAATGTTGCAGGTATTTTAGCAAATAAAACATTATAGAATCGTTAAAATAAAAACCGCTTTAATATTGTCAAATAAAGAAGTTATTTTATTAACATTTGGTTACCATTGTTAAAAATTGAATAGTGAAAATGGAGATTTAAAATCAAACTAAGTCATTAAATTATTTGAATATGTATTAAATTTAATTATGAATCTATAATACCTTGAGAACAACAATTATTTACCTAAAGTAAACAAATATAGAATAGCAGTGCTAAAGACATTTAATTAATTTATCAAATTCAAAATTTGACAGACTGTAACATTACTGTTTTAAACGTGGTAATGTCATAGTTTGAATTTTTAATTTTTTTTCTTTGAAATCGAGAGTACTCTCGAAATATGAAGTCTCTCTTAAGTGTTTTAGCCTCATTAGCGTCATTAAATTGGAGGTTGTACCAATTTACACCGTGGTATTTGGACTGAAGCCGTCCTATCCATTAAATATTAGAGTGGCGTAAATGACAATTATTTGTACAAAAAGATGAATAGCCCACAATAATATAGAACATGAATGAATGAATTAACGCATGAATTATTTCCGGCCGGCAGGAAATCACCAATTTAACCAGGCAGCCCGGCCTCTCCAGCTAACGTACACAGCCTCTTCGACTGAATCTTACGTATGTCCTTTGGGATTAACACACCTAAGTGCACCTCTCTTACCGCCGCCAACGCTAAACAGTTGGCAAGGGCATGAGTGAACGATTCCTTGTCCTCTTGAGCTCCTATTTACCCTCATGCACCTCTCAGCGCGCCCAGAGTCAGTGGCCTTGGCACCATTACTGAAGCCCTGGCCATCGTCTTGGGATGTTTTACCCGTATCACTACTTCTTTGGCTCCTTTAAAAGGGCCCTAGAAGCTTTTTAACAAGACACCATTAGCAGATCCCTGATCCCCAGTAACGACGGAGGGAGTGGTCGCTTCAGCGGGCACTTTTGCTTTATTCCGTCTTCTACTGAAGTTCTCAGCGCTACCCCCTACCTCCTCACAGCCAAGGTCCCAGACTGACCCTCAAACCGCGGAGAAGCTGGAAGATACCCATTGTCAGCCCAACTCCCCCACAATCGGGGTCGCTTCTAGATCATCACTCAGATTGTAGAGGAGCTGCCTATATGGGACCTATGTTGGGCCTCATAACTAAGGTTTATCCCAGACCGTTCCTCAGACTGTGGAGGAGCCGCCGATGTAGAGCTAGCGCAGGGTCCCTGGGAGGTTCCGGTTTTATACAACGAGATGAGTCATGTGCCTCAAGGAAAGTTTTTATAGTGGTACTTCATTCACGCGTTTCGAGCAATTAGAGCCAGAAATCTCGTGCCCCCTGATCCACTACCTCTTGTGAGGGTCATTGTGTTCCAAGTGGCTTGCGGTATATTCTTCTCGAATCCTTTTTCACCCGGGCTTTGAATATAGAACTTCTCTACAAGAATACATCTTTCCTTAAATTGATATGTACTTCCAATACGCAATAGTGTCAGAGTCAGGGTAGAATAAATCATAACCACGAACATTAGCTATTTTGAGAACGTTTAGTCATTTTCATGTATGATATCTCAGGAATAAACTATCGGATTATTATTATTTATGCTAGTTGGCTCTGCAAAAAGTTCAATCACACGTCAAAAGCACACAATTGGAACAAATGAGATTCAACTGATTTGTCAAATTCAAAACTGAACAGACATGAACTTTTTACTATTCTATGCATTGTAATTTAACAGGCCCTTTTTTAGACTCCTTCCCTTTGAAAGTAGAACAGATTTGCTCTTCAAACCTAAACTAACCCAACCTAAAGGCCCTTTAGGTATTTCAGCTTTGTTAGGATAACTAAAGTGTCAGTTTGCAGACTAGAATCTGGACCAAAGCGGTCCTATTCTCATCTGTTCAAGTGGCACAAAAGGCAGTTAATTAGTACAAAACAGACTTATTTGAGTGTACTTTTTTCCAACGATGCCAATATCGTTAGCATAACCTAGAAAAAGTCTAGGCCAACAAATTTCTCATCTTTAGGGAAATGTTTAGATTGCTCTTATTGCCTTCTCGAAACCAATATCAATCTATTTTAAGCAATTTTTTTTAAATATTTTTCTATGTTGTGCCCCTGCTTCTGCTCGCATAAAAAATGCGTATTTTGGGCTCACCATCACTGAATGAATAAATAATATCCCGCATTTTCGGAAACGGGTAACAAAATCTTAGAACAGGTATGATTTTTGTTGTAGATTGCCTAATACATTGCTTAAAAGAGAAGGTCTCCACAAATTTTTGCAATTAAACACTTTTGCTAGTAAGGCAAAACACCTTAGAGTTATATTGGACAAATCGGTCAGTTTGAACTCGCATCTAAAAAAGGTAATCAAAATCGTTATTTCTCTGAACCTGCTACGTAGGAAAACCTGTAAAGTGGGTCCAAAATAAAGCTGTGAGCTGTAAGTTATGGTAATCAGACCAGTGATAGCTTACGAATCTGTGGTCCGGTGGTAAAATGGCAAACATCACACTACCCAAGCTAAACTACAGAGCCAAGCATGCCTGGTGCCTTTCGCACCATGCCGTCGGTAACTAAAGGTGCGTAGAGACATGCAACAGAACACCGTAACGTAACATCACCGCGTATCAAGTCTGGACGGCACTCTGCAACATCGTAACAGTACACTAACAGCGTAACACCGTAACATCGCAGCGTCCCATCAGTTGTCGGTCTTTCGGCGTCGCATCAAAGAAATGTTCGCGCTGACGTTGCAGTATAAATTTGCATGTGTGGACGTGTCTGCGAACCATATAGCGTTCGTTTCGTTTTCGTCGTTCACCACTAAAATAATTAATATCTGGGACGTCTATATGTTACGCGTTGATGTTTCGCGGCGATGTTCTGTTGCACCTAAATTAAATAGAAAACGTATCGTAACTACGTCTCGCAACAGAATATGTTGCGTGGTGGAGTTGCGTTACGGTGTTCTGTTGCATGCAACAAAACAGTGTAACGTAACTCCACCATGCAACAGAACAGTGTAACGTAACTCCACCATGCAACATATTCTGTTGCGCGACATAGTTACGATGCGATGAGGTTTTCTATTTAATTTAGGTACAACAGAACATCGCCGCGAAACATCAACGCGTAACATATAGGCGTCCCAGATATTAATTATTTTAGTGGTGAACGACGAAAACGAAACGAACGCAGACACGTCCACACATGCAAATTTATAGTGCAACGTCGGCGCGAACATTTCTTTGATGCGACGCCGAAAGACCGACAACTGATGGGACGCTGCGATGTTACGGTGTTGCGCTATTAGTGTGCTGTTACGATGTTGCAGAGTGTCGTCCAAACTCAATACGCGGTGAGGTTACGTTACGGTGTTCTGTTGCATGTCTGTACGCACCTTAAGGATTCACGCTTAAAAATGCTCACTCTCTAGATATATCTGAAAAGGAAGGCCAGACGGGAGAACTACAACAAGCGGCTGTCAGTACACCACCGACCTGCTAACATAAACTTAGGAATGCCCTCAGACATTATGCTTAGGATAACAGACTCCATCTACCCTATTATGTGCTCGTGCCTGGAAGAGGTCATTTGGTTCAGAATAAAACTGAACTCCAACTGCTGGTTTACTGATGAATCCAAAATCAATACAGAGAGCCGGAGTATATGGGAAGTCACCAAAGTTTGGGTATTTGTTCTATCATTTCTTAAGCGGAGACGTATGCCATTGAACTTTGTACAACGGAGCTCGAAGAACGGCACCTGGCACGAAGAATCATCATTTAAGGCACTTAAATTCAACCGGGACCTGAACCTGTGCTTGGAATATCGTGTAGCACGATCAAGCATATATGAGCTTGGTCAGAGAAGACATCACTCCAACACAGGCTGGGATTATCAGGGTTGAATCACTCGAAGGCTTTCATAATAGCCTTTGAAACAACAGATAAAGCACAGTATTCTAAAGTTAAGTAGTCAGCACCTCAAAAGCCCTAATAGGTATATACACAGAACACTGAAAGTAAGAAAGTTGAGGCACCACACGTATAACCTTTGTGTGACCAGAATGCAAAGTGAGGTCTTTGTATGGAAGATAAAGGAACGGCGGAGCATATATTATTATACTATGTGCTTTTGTTTCAATACCATAGAGGGTTTTAGGGAAAATAGAACATGATTCGTGCTAAAAATAAACTCATTTAAAAACTAATACTTTCATCAGTTGTTATGTGATATAATGGGCTATTTTCTACTACTAGTTTGAATATGGTTAAAAGCACACCAATAACTGGTCGTGAAATTATAATTTTCACACGCCGTGTAAAAATTGTAATGGAGGTTGTTTTATATATTAACGAGTTAATAAACTTAGCCTATAAGCATTTACGCAACGTTTCAAATCTTGGAGGCAGCTTTTACTCTCTGGCCAATTATATATATGGCGCTTTCAACCAATTTTAATTGTTTTTAAGATTACTAGGTCAATAATGATTGTTTGACGGCTTATCTAAATTCTTGCATCTAAATTGTTTCGGTCAGGAACGCAAAAATGTATTTTTTCTACAGCCGCGCGCAACTAATTACTAAATTGAAACGAAATCGCAAAATCGACGAATGCCGTGGATCCTTATTTTGCGCTCTAGCGCGAACATGGAAAGGAAAATTCTCACTTTTTCCGTCGAGTGTGCTATGAGTGGTCATGGAAACCGAAGATAAAAAATGACAGTCATGCGTTTGTTACAGTTTGTTGCTGGCACTCCTGTTCTAAATATGCCCGAAGCCCGAATATAATATGTCAAAACTGACAAGTCATTTGCAAATTTCAGAATAAGTATAGAGAAAAATGTGCATTTAATTTTAAAAAATGCGGCTGTAGAAAAAGTTCTGTGTGTTTTTCGAGCGCAAAGTAAGATTGCCATTTTCGAAAGATTACTGCGTTCTGCTACGCGTCGCGCAGTAAAATTCTTTCTCAAGCGGCAATCCGTTACTTTGCACTCTAAATACACAAATAACTAACTGTGTAGGCGGCCGTGAAGTCTCGTTTTTCCTCCGCCGGAGCTTTAATTTTCACTTTTTTGCCGGCGGAGGTAAAAGTGTTGTCATAGCAACATAGATACTTATTAAACTAAAATTTGTATTTATCACTCAATTTGTCCACTGCATTTCTAAAAATCACTAATTTAGGAACAAATCGGTTATTATTTAATCGAACTTACTCAATAACTGCTTATCAATACGGAATTAAAACGCAATCGGAGACGCAATCTTAAAAAAATAATTATTGTTGACAGTGTCCACTGACAGCTTTATGTTACATTACTATAGCAACAACCTGTGCCTATTCACCGACACCGGTCTAAGCCACCTTGCGAACCCACATATTTAATAATAATTATTATTACTATTAAAAAGAGATGTTTTTGCATTAATTTGTCGACATCTGAAGAAAAAACAGCAAATTTTATTTGGAGGAAAAGTTACTTTTCATGGCTTGCTCTGTATTACCAGCCTCACTCCGTTCGGCTGTTAAACACGAGCGCGCCATGAAAAGTATCACTTTTCCTCCATATAAAATAATATACTATTTTCTACAGCCGCGCGCAAAATAACTAATTACTAAATTGAAATGAAATCGCAAAATCGACGAATGCCGCGGATCCTTATTTTGTGCTCTAGCGCGAACATGGAAAAGAAAATTCTCACTTTTTCCGTCGAGTATGCTATGAATAGTCATAGCAATCAAAAATAAATAAATGACAGTCGTGCGTTTATTACAGTTGTTACTGGCACTCCTGTTTTAGATATGCCCGAATATTATGTCAAAACTGACAGTCATTTGCAAATTTCAGAATAAGTATAAAGAAAAATGTGCATTTAGTTTTAAAAAATGGGGCTGTAGAAACAGTTCTGTGCGTTTTTCGAGCGCAAAGTAAGATTGCCGTTTTCGAAAGGTTACTGCGCTCCGTTACGCGTCGCGCAGTAACATTCTTTCTCAAGCGGCAATCCGTTACTTTGCGCTCTAAATACACAATAGTTATTTTTCTACAGCCGCGCGCAAAATAACTAATTACTAAATTGAAATGAAATCGCAAAATCGACGAATGCCGTGGATCCTTATTTTGCGCTCTAGCGCGAACATGGAAAAGAAAATTCTCACTTTTTCCGTCGAGTCTGCTATGAATGGTCATGGAAACCGCAGATAAATAAATGACAGTCGTGCACTTGTTACAGTTTGTTGCTGGCAATCCTGTTCTAATTATTCCCGAAGCCCGAATATAATATGTCAAAACTGACAGTCATTTGCAAATTTCAGAATAAATATAGAGAAAAATGTGCATTTAATTTTTAAAAATGCGGCTGTAGAAAAAGTTCTGTGTGTTTTTCGAGCGCAAAGTAAGATTGCCGCTTTCGAAAGATTACTGCGCTCCGCTACGCGTCGCGCAGTAACATTCTTTCTCAAGCGGCAATCCATTACTTGGCGCTCTAAATACACAAATAACTATTGTGTATTTAGAGCGCAAAGTAACGAATTGCCGCTTGAGAAAGAATGTTACTGCGCGACGCGTGACGGAGCGCAGTAATCTTTCGAAAACGGCAACCTTAATTTGCGCTCGAAAAACACACAGAACTTTTTCTACAGCCCCATTTTTTAAAATTAAATGCACATTGTTCTCTATACTTATTCTGAATTTTGCAAATGATTGTCAGTTTTGACCGATTATATTCGGGCTTCGGGCATATTTAGAGCAGGAGTGCCAGCAACAAACTGTAACAAACGCACGACTGTCATTTATTTTCCTTCGGTTTCCATGACCATTCATAACACACTCGACGGAAAAAGTGAGAATTTACTTTTCCATGTTCGCGCTAGAGCGCAAAATAAGGATCCACGGCATTCGTCGATTTTGCGATTTCATTTAAATTAGTAATTAGTTATTTTGCGCGCGGCTGTAGAAAAATAACTATTTCTAAGCTCCTATTATGGAATCATTTAAAATATCTAGTTAAATATATTCATTTTCAAATTTTCGCAATGAAAATCATTTTGGTTAAATATCTATGGCTAGTAGACATTTTGCGGGACTAATGCCTTATTTTCATACAAATATGTAAGGCTGCAATCTATCCCTTTTAGAATTCTCATATTTATGAAATTAAAGCTGGAAATTTAATAATAGAGTAAAAGGATTGTTTTTATAAATAGCCAATGAAATTAAATTTTAACAGTAATTTCTCATTTTAGATCAATGGGAACCTTTATGTCAAACTGGAAGAAGTCAATCACCCATAGCATTGTCAAGATCTCTAGCTACCCCTAAAGAATTTCATCCATTATCGCTGCATGGATATGGACAAAGCACTACGGCCTTACTGAAAAATAATGGGCATTCAGGTATAGCATATACAGGGTGATCGAGGTAACTCATTAAATGGAAATATCTCTATTATTTTTAAAATTAGAAAATAATCCTAACAAAAGTTTTTTGATTTCATCTGCTTTTACAAATGCTTCAGTTTTAATATATGCATGGTGTTTAAAAAAGCATCGCACACGCCAACTTTTTTTTTTTTTAATATAATATATCACATTTCTTAACGATTTTCGAAATAGAATAACAAATTTCTATGATAGTCGATATAACTGTTGCTGCTACCTAGAGATAAAGGTTTATTTTTCAAATGTCTTGGCATTGACTGTACTATAGCACCATAGAACACTTCTGGAACATACAATCAGACCCTGAGTTGTATAATGTTAAAAGAATTAAGCAATATTAAGTTATGTGAAATTCAAAATGTCTATCATGGAGATATTAGTGACGAAAATTAGAGATCGCTTCTCTCTTCGTATAACGTTGATATAAGCTTTACCATTTATTACATAGATAATTTATTACGAATTAAGACAATATGCTTAAGTTGTAATAAGCTATTTATATATTCAGGTTTCTATTAACTGATGGAAAACCTTCATCACAACAGTTGAACTCTTTAATCTCTTAGTAATCCTCGTCGATGAGATTATAGAGTGAGATAAAGAAAACTATTTTCCTTTTAGAGACCATGATAGGATTTCCTGATTACCTAGAAGGAATATAAACTAAGTCGATATATTTTTCCAATTATGGAACGCTGCTAGCAATGCTCTTGGAATCTATGTAATAAACTAAAATGTGCTTTTTAATTTACCCTCTGAGCCACAGGCGGCTTATTTTGTAGGTCTATGGCGGATGTCATCTACAGATGCTCACTATTGGACTCTACCGGTTAAATAAAATTCCATAATCTCGCACGCTATTAAAGCTAGTATGACACCACAGCTACCACTGGTCGTCACTATCAATTGCCAATAATTAATTTAGGATACTCTGTATCCTGCGACTAAATTAAAAATATTTTATTTAAATTTAAGGTGATTCGTAATTGCGTAATATTATATAAATATGTTTTAGCTGAAGTACGATTGCAAAACATCGATGCTCCAACAGTGCACGGTGGTGGATTGCCCGGAACTTATCAACTTGATCATCTACATTTCCACTGGCAGTCTGAGCATACCATGTCAAATTACAGGTAATTGTAAAATATAATCTAGTAGAAAATGTATTTAGTATTGGCTTGCTAGGAGCAAATTAAAATATATTTTGAAATTATTTCTCCGTTTATGCACATCTGAAGAATAAGTTTGATTGGATTACAAGCAGTGACGACAAGACAGAACTCTCTCCCCATATTTTACCACATGTTTTCCGTTAAAAAATAAAATTGAGCGAGTCTGCTAGAAGTCGAGACACTGATGTGTAAACATGTGGCCTATATCGACATCATTGACATGAAAATCTAATACCGCCCTAGCGGCTAGCTTTTTAGAAGCGCCACTTGAGTCGTTGCAATCGCGGCCGTCCTGGATTAGCTTGCTCATCAATGCGCATAGGGTATGATATCACATCGGTCTACACATTTCCGTCCCATTTGCCGAGATTACCCGCATACCGCCACGTATAGGTTCGCCCAACCGTTGTTGACCCTCGAAACGCATGCAATTGCATGCGTTTCGAGGGTCAACAACGGCTGGGCAATTGCATGCGTTTCGAGGGTCAACAACGGCTGGGCGAACTATAAGAGGTTTACACATCAAAAAATTGAGCGTGCAGATGAACTATACACCAGAAGTGCAACTTCATCTGCACATAGCAGAAAGGAGATTAGCCTACATGCCTGCACCGTATATTATGTATCATACATAACTCTGCCTCAGTCTCTCCCCATATTTTATCACAGGTTTCCTGTTAAATAATAAAATAGTATTGTTTGAATGTTGCATAAGTTATAATATAAAATATAAAAAATTGAGCGAGTCTGCTAGTACTCGAGACACTGATGTGGTAAACATATCCTATATCGACATCATCGACATGAAAATCTAATGCCACCTTAGGCCTCGTGACGCCTGAATATAGGCAACCACTTATTTGGAATTGGTTGCCTATATGCTGGCGTTAGAAAGACTACGTTTCACACTAATGGTTACAGGCAGCCTGCAAAACACATTCCGGTCACAGATACCGCCTGACGTGCGTTGTTTAATGTTTACATTTGTAACGTTTACATTAGAATGTCTAATATTACACTTCACGCATAGCCCTCCGCTCGCTTCGCTCGCTACAGGGGCGCAACGAACAAAAATCAACCAAAACTAACCCAAGGTATGCCCAAAATCAAGAAAAAACTTTTTACAAATATAACCTCAAGAAAATAAAAAATAGGATTAAAACTAACCGTAAAAATCAACGCGAGCGAAGCCGCGGGTAAAACCTAAAAGTGTCCTATGTTCTTCGTTATACTCTTGAAAATATCTGTACAAAGTTTCATGATGATCGGTTGAGTAGTTTATGCGTGAAAGCGTAAGAAACAAACAAACAAACACATTCGCATTTATAATATTAGTTATTCGAATTTATAATATTAGTTAGGATTCTTTAATAATACTTACTGGCAGCTTCAAGAGGAGTGGATTAATTCGCTGCAGAAATTCGACACGAAAATCTAATGCCACTAGGAATAACATCAACCTCTGGACACAGCTTAGTCACTACCAGCTAATCATCTTGGAGCGGCATCCTCTGATTTAGGAACCAAATTTTGCAAATTTTAGAAGAGGGCCATGACTCAATATTGTTTTAAACGTTTGGGCATCTGAATATTACTGTTACAGTTCGTTTAATTTAAAATATTCTTTTTTATCGTCTAAAATCCGTTTAAAAACGATTTTAAATGGCAAAAATATATAAAAATCCGAAATTTCCGGACATTTTAGGACGATAGCGAAAATTCATTTTAAATTCAACGGTCTAATAAAAATAAGCTGTGCTATGGATCCAACTACACTGCAAATATAATATAATGAAAATCTAATACAGCCCTAGCGGCTAGCTTTTTAGAAGCGGCATTTGAGTCGTTGCAATCGCGGCCATCCTGGATTAGCTTGCTCCTCAATGCGCACGGATTATAATGTCACATCGTTTTACACATTCCGTCCCCACATTTCCGTCCCCACATGTCCGTTCCATTTGCCGAGATTTACCCTCATACCGCCCCGTAAGATGTTTACACATCAATCATATTTCTATTTTATGCAAGTGTACATATGATACGATACAAATGATAGAACATGCTATATATTTTTATTTTATTCCAATTTGTTAACACGAATGGTAGTACATACCTAAAACGCCGGTTCGTTCAACGATCGATTCTTGTCGGAGAAAGATGGTTAGCCTATGCTTGGACGGGCTGGAAGAACAATGTCACCGTGTAACTCTCTCCTTCCTTTACTGACGCTATATTTGCCTCTCTACTTTCGATCGCCTCATTTTGCAACATTATGGGTTCGTCGTATCGCGTATTTTCGTAATGCGTTCACCAGCTTACTCTACAGGTACAGTTATTGAGTCGGTATTGATACAGCGCGCCTAAAAAAGTTTCACTTCAATAATATTTTTATTTTATGCAAATTGTAGAATACACAAGTACTATACATTAAACCCCGGCTCATTCAATAGTCGATTCATGTCAGAGAAAAATAGGCGAGTTCAGCGCGGATGTCGTGACAAAAATAAAAGATCGTTAACTCATGCTTGATTTAAATTGTGAACGGGCCCCTCTACTTTCAATCGCCTCGCAGTATCACACATTTTATAACCTTTGCCTCGCCATATCACACGTTTTATAAAGTAAACACCATCTTACTCTCCAGGTACAAGCGCGCCTAAAGAAGTTTCACTTCAAAGTAAAAATTTTATTAGCTACGAGAAAAATTTTCGATTGTAACTCAAAAAAGGGAGGGGTCCCGTTGCCCCCACAAGCGCCTCCCCCAAATTGCAAGGTCACATTATAAGCAGAACCACTTTAAGTACTTCTCCCTAAAGAGCCATAATTTATACTCTTGAGTGCCTGACATATAAACCATTATTTGGTAAGCTATTTTACCCTAAGTGTGACTATTACCATTACTTCCTAACTCCAGGAAAATTAGTTTAATATGGACACTTATTGAATTTTACATATAGGTACCAACCACTAAAAATGGTTATTCTAACACCTTAGCACAACTTTTCATGGTTGAAATAGGACAATTCAACTAATAGCATAACAATATATCGTAAAGCATTCGATTATATTAATAATCATTAAGTAGAATTATTATATAAAAATCTTCTACGACCAGTCGTAATAATAATAAATAATTAATATACACTCCAGATCTGATCTATTTCTAGTAGTTAGTCAGATATCATGGTTGACGCTATATTTCCCTCTCTTACTCCCATTCTCCTCGCCGCGCCCGCGCCGCGCCGTATCCGAACACGTTTACCAGCTTATTCTCCAAGTGCAGAGCGCCTAAAGAAGTTTCACAAATCTGATTCAACTATTTCTTATAGCATTTAAGATGGCCATTTTCAAGCCCTCCTCCAAATGTACCCTTTTTTAACAGCAGCAAACTAAAATTCAATTTTATAGTTGAGATCTAATTCAATCGAATTTTAGTTAAAATTGAGAATCCGCGAAAACAACTACCTAATACCAATCATTTACTTTAAGTTGATAGAAATCGGATTTCTCTCAAGTGGCTTAAAATCCTAAGTCAGATACTCAACTATTTGTAGGTTAATTGCGGGATGTGGCCCATCAAATGTCATCGTCCTCTCCCAGGCTGGAGAACACCGAAGTATAAAGTCTGGAGCAGATCAATGACAGTTTGTGACAAGAGGAGCTGCATTGTATTAGCAGGCAGGAACGTCAAACTGGTGAGAGCAGTTTGATTACGGGAAGTAACGCCCCCGCCATTCCGAGTTGCCACGGGATGTGGCCCATCAAGTCTCATCGTCCTCTTCCAGGCTGGATAACACCAAAGTACAAAGTCTAGAGCTGATCATTGGGGAGTGAGCCAACAAATTCAATTCTTACCCCTGTCAGACTAGGGACCACCAAAGGAATGAGTCTGAGGCCGATGCTTCCGGTGGAAGCAGACCTAGGTGGTATATGCATACGCCTACATAGACCTAGGTGGTTGTTCCAAAGGCTTCCTGGCATCGTCCGGTGAAAGACCACCCCACCAGAACTGGGAAGCACTAAGTGGTTTTGCCGAATCACGTTCCACTTCCGCGCTGGTGGTTCCGGGTTCCACAGTAGGAGGAATATATGGACATGATGGTGTTTCCAGGATCAAAATATTCCGGAAGTAAACTCCCCGGCCATTCAGATCTACGGACGCTCGGTTGCCCTGGGAACCCTTCATTCCGCATTTCACAGAGAGCAAAGATACCGAACCAATTTAGAATAGATTTCTGCTACACAAGAAGCCTAAATACAACATCTACAAGCACATAGACCACTCATACTAGCCCTTACAGAAACACAAGTATGTTCTACAACAACAGTAAACTACTCCGATCCTGGTTTCAACTTACACACCCGATTCAGACATAAGTTCGGAATATGCCTTTTTGCGCGAAGCGACCTTTTATGTTACCGCGAGGAAACTCTCGAACCGAACAACCTTGACGTCATGTGGCTCAAGTTCTCCGCCAAGGGAGTAACCAAGTTTATATGTTGTCCCTATCGCCCTCCGAGCGATAGAGCCTACCAAGCTCTTTTACAACACTACCTACCACTTTTGACTCAATACAGGGCGATCACCCCAATTCATAAATAATCGTTCTGGGAAACTTCAATGCCCACAACACCAATTGGCTCAAACATCACAACAAGACCGACAACGAAGGTAGAGAAGCTGAAGCATTTGCCAACAACTGCGACGAACCAACTCGAATCTCAGAGAGGGGCGAATTCGCCGCCCTCCTGGATCTTTTTCTAACCACGAATCCTGACCAGTACATCATTACCGTTGGTCCGCCATGGGCGTAGACAGGGGGGGGGGGGGGGGGGGGGGCGTGGCCACCCCTGGGAATTTAACCGACTCATTTTTCAACATACCATTCATGCCATGCCATTCAAAAGGGTGCCGAATCCTTGTAAAAATTGGGCGTGGTACCCCCAAAATTTTCCGCCTACCCTCCGCCTGTGGGTACCACTGAGGCCTTATCTACGGTTCGCCCCCCCCTGAGAAAAAATCCTGTCTACGCCCATGTGGTCCGCCATTAGGCACTTCCGACCACAAACATATTACAACGGTCTGCGAATTGCCACTTCTACAGAAGGATCCACCATTGCCTCACAAAATCTGGCATTACAACTCTGCAAACTGGGACGATCTAAGGAAGTCTGCTTCGAAAAGATTACGCAAGTAATCTCAGGAATGGAAACATACATCCCAAATTCCATCAAGTTACCGTCAAAAGGAAAGCCCTGGTTCGACAGAAGATGCGAAAGAGCTGTAGGTAGGAAAAGCAAGCCTACAAGTTCTTTCTGGCAGCAAAATCAGAGCGCTGAAAATGGTAATCATTTTATCGAGGCGAGAAACGAATGCAAACGTGTGATCGACGAAAGTAAGGACAAACACAATCAAAGGATCAGGGATAAACTTTTGCAATGCCTCAATGGCTCCAGGAATTTCTGGTTGGTAGCAAAGGCAGTAAGTAATAACTTTACAAAACGTTTCTCCGCCTTTGACAGACGAACGTGGCATTACGGCGACTAGAGCCAAGGTAAAAAGCAAACATGCTCGCCAAAATGTTTTTATCGCACCCTACCTTAGACGTTCCCCAAGGCAAGGCTCTCCGCAGCATATCGAACATCAACACTACCATGGCAGAAGGCAAGTTTCATCCCCGTGATATTCGTAAAATCCTTAAAGAACTAGATACGCAAAACGCATCAGGACCGGACGGAATACCTGCCATCGTGTTAAAGAATTGCGCCAACGAACTAACACCCGTTTTTTCAGGCTGTTTTCTCTGTCTTAAGGAAAAGGGATTTACCCATCTTCTTGGAAAGTCTCTCGAGTGCAACCTGTTCCAAAAAAAGGCAAGAAAACCACGCCCTCAAACTAACCCAAACTAACCCAAACTTGCTTCCAATAATCTTCAAAGTCATGGAACGTGTAGTCAATCAACAACTACTTAAGTCAGCGATAATCAATACGGCTTTTGCAAAGAAAGATCGACACGAGATATATTGGCTTATGTCACACATATATGGAGTAGGGCAATTGAGAACTACGGAGAGTCCCGAGCGATTGCGTTGGATATTTCGAAGGCATTCGACAGAGTTTGGCATGACGGACTGCTCAACAAACTGCTGTCCTTCAGACTGCCAGCCTCTTTTTGCAGCTGGCTTGCCAGTTTCCTTAAGAACCGATCTCTGCACGTTGCAGTTGATGGACACATTCACCATTAACGCGGGCGTGCCTCAGGGCGCAATACTTTCACCAAATCTGTTCCCTATCTATATTAATGACCTGCTGACCGAAACGAATAATCCTGTTTATAGTTTTACAGATAACAGTACCCTTGTCTCCCAATTTAGATCAGAAAAACCTTTACCGGAGACTGACACTTGTCAGTGCAGACAGGAGCAGATTACAGCAATTAATCAAGACCTGGAGAAAGTTCAAACTTGGGGCAACAGAAATTTGGTCCAGTTCAATTCAGCAAAGACCCAATTAGCCATGTTTACCAAGAGGGCCAATACGGCGGACCCTGACATCATTATGGCAGGATCGACCATTCCTTCATCCTCGTCAATCGGACTGCTGTATGTCTCGGTCAACAACAATATGTCCTGGCATGACCACGTTGCTAGCATCGCAAAATCAGCCTCCCAGGAGCTTGGTGCGCTATTTCGCAACAAAAAACTTTATACACCGCAGCAGCTGCTCTTGCTCTACAAAGCGCAAATAAGACCATGCTTAGAATATTGCTCACACATCTCGGGAACCGCACCAAAGCACACCCTATAGCTGCTGGATTCCATTAAGAAGAGAGTTGTGCGTCTTGTCGGCGACCCGGAGTTAACCCGGAATCTGGATAGTCTGGAACACCGCAGATATGTGCCCGAGTTGTCCCTGTTTTACAGATACTTACACGGCAGATGTTCCCAGGATTTGGCCCGTCTCATCCCGCCCTTGGCAGCGTCTGTCAGACAGTCACGACAGACCGCAAGAGCGCACCAGTTCGTCGTACAACTGGAAATACCTAGAACATCGCTTTATAAGAACTCCTTTGTCTGGCGCCCTGCATCGCTGTGGAACTCACTCCCAGGACATCTGTTTCCCACTAATTACAGCCTACAACTATTCAAGAAGCGTGTCAATGAACATATTCGCACACACACCGTTCGTCGAGCGCCATAGGATCTCCCTTTAGTGTAACAATATAACATAATAAATGATTACGGAAGATCCAAAATTAATTTCAACTAATTAATGATAAACGCAATATGCATAAGGTATCTATCGCCACATCAACTAATAATTAAAAGTTTTCAGCATAATACCTATTGCTACTAAGCTTTGTGTGTGCCTATCATGGTATACTTGTCGCAGTTGTACATAAATAAACCTTAGCGATTCAGTTTGTGAAATACCGTTATGTAAAATTATTTTAACCAGATAACGACAATGTTTATCATTTACCACGATATGTATTAAATTTGAAGAATAAGGAAATGACATCAAAAAACTATGAGCTTTAATTGAACCACACTCGTAAACAGTATCTATACCAGAAGTATACTTATTTAGATTATCATTGCTATGCTTACACCTAAACAGTTCCAAAAATATTTATATCAATACAACGCGAAAAGAAATAAAACACGCAATCTAATACAACGCTGAAGATACTAATAACACGCCAATAACCTTATGCAAAAGATCACAAACTTATCTGGTCTCCGCCAATATCACATCCGGCCTTCTGCACGTAGGCTACTGCTAGGTGCCCTGGGACCCATAAAACCCTCAGTAGCAATTATTGAGGTAATGCCCCTACCTCTGTGGCTGCAGTCGGTACCAAAAAACAATCAACCGTACTGGCTGGTAGCCACTTGACTCGCTCCAAACAAAAACCCTAAAAGAGAACAAGCTCTAAGTAAGCACTCTCCCACTGCAATTTTAGGCAGCTTGCTCTATTAGAACACACCCCACAGAAAGATAATTTAAAAATAATAATGAGAATGAATTTAGCCTTCCTTGACAGGCCATAAATGTAGATATAATTCGATATAACAATTTGGTGACTTGTTCCATCTACAAGTTGGTGGCGCTTTTTTATATAAGAATCTACTCTCTGGGATTTGAGCTAAGGCTTAATTTACACGCTTCGAAGAAAGCTCATTCTGGCCTACGCATCATTAATTGCAAATTGTCTTAACTTTAATTTTTTTTTCTTTTAACTCAACTTCTTTTAATCTGAGGTGAAGGCAGAGTACAAATAATACCGAATAGATCCACTCAGCAAAACTCGTTTGATGTTTTTGCATCAAACGCAAAAGCCGCAGCACGGTAAAAAATAAGTTTTTACTCTACCTGCAGCAGCGAGCAGTCTGTGGGGAGAGATTCAAAAAGTATTCGCTGATACGCTTTCCTCGGTTATTATAAGGCAACGCGACGCGAAAGTACACAATCTTAAGTCGTTTGCACACACTCTGTCCCCTCGAATCAGATTGATCCGGATTGTATTTAGATAAAAGTAGAAAATAACGAAGAGCGTGGCAGGAGATTTTGGTCTGAAGGTGTTAAAATACAAAAAGGTGAAACTGGTCATAAAGTTTTTCGGAAAAAAATAAGCAATAACAAAAAAAAATTGCGTCAACTCTGGAACGAATTGGTATATTAACTTTAAACTTAAAAGAAAATAAATCAATTATTATTTTAACGTAATCAGCCATCAGCAAGGGGATGAAAGAGGTGAGGCTGAAGTATTGTACGGGATTTTGTAGTCTTTAGTTGCCATATATTTACTAAGCCATGCTATACGAATTAAAAAAATCAATTTTTTTTTCAAAATGATGAAATCGGAATAATTTTCTTGCACTGAAATATCGATGTATTTATATTTCACATTTTTGATGATAGAGACCAATCCAATACATCTGTATAAAGTGAGTTGAAGACTTTTCAAACTCTAAAACTTGCGGAAATATAAAATGACTAATTTGGATGTAAAAAATGGTAGCTTTGGCTTAACTTGAATTAAGAGCTTTAAATTAAAACTTTAGGTGAAAATAGGGAACTATTTTTTTGTGCGGATTTATCAAGCTTAGAAATAAATAATACGCAAACTGCCTATTTTCTAGTTTTAACGCAAAACAAACCTATCGGCGTATTGACCAAACACTAAAAAACTTCTCTTGTTTTTGAGTGAATGTACGCTTAGTTTTTGGCGTAGTCTCGTATCATTAAGAGTATTGACCCCCAGAAGAAATGATTTATTAATAGCAATACATAAAATAGTGTATTATATACCTAGGTTGAGAAGTAAGCCATTATTTACCG
>MU185920.1:26548-38914 GCA_016904865.1 Pissodes strobi
TCGAGAGATGGCGCCACCATTATTACGAATTAAATTTTATCGTATTTCGTCGCTTGCCAAACAACGGCCAAACGCTTTTCAGAACTCGGGTCGCTCGCGCTGTTGCCAAATTTAAATGTACTTAAAATTGATTATGTATAATAATTAAATATGAAAAGAGGCTTCTATTTTATTTCGGTTATTTACCTATGATTTTAAATGTTGCAGGACCGGAGTTTTTTTATTTACAGTTTCTAGGAACTTAACATAACATGTCCTATAATATAATTATATTAAATCTTGTACCTACTACCATAAACCTAACTATTCGGCGTAGTTAGGTTTATGCTACTACTACACTACAATATATGAAATCTAAAATAATGTATAGGTACCTAGGTAGACCTATCAAATCTGACCCCGGAACACTAAAACATTAAATAACTAATATTCAGCAATACAATTATCACCCTTATTTCGTAAAAGCATATAAAAACGCTCTCTTTCATCTCGCGAATAATCATCAAAAACTGTTTCGCGGAAAACTGCGGCCGGACCGGCGCGATGCATATGAACTAAGGTAAGACCTACGTGCTTGCTCGATCCTCCAACAAAAACCGTGCAGCGTCCTGCACGGCGCGCGTAGCTAAATTTTCCAAATAATCGCAATTGCAGCAACTAGTTAGGTTTATGACAGGATCCAGTGTTTGCGGAGCTCTCACAATTCATACGACATTAATTATTATTCTCCTATTTTTGACTGTAATATTTTGATATTATTATTGGCATTTAAAGATCCTTTACACAAATAGTGCACTATGTAAAAATCGACTTCTCCTATTGGTCGATCCATCTCGTATTACGATATGTCTGCGTGATGCAATCGATTTCGATCAAGAGCTGTAGTGGTGTAGAGGTTTAGATCGTTGGGTCTCAACTGGAAAACGCGGGTTCGAACCCCGTTGCTTTTTTTTTATTTTTTTTAAAGATTATGTTTCTAAAAGCTTTTTTCTTGATTTTGGGTATGTCTTGGGTTAGATTGGGTTAGCACCTGGTTAGCTTCCTTTCCTTGAGGCCCCGTAGCGAGCGAAGCGAGCGAAGGGCCATGCGGATCGACCAATGGGAAAGGCCGATTTTTATATAGTGCACTATTTGTGTAAAGAATCTTATAATGCTTATTATTGTTTTCAACATGTCAGGCATCACCTGTTGTTTTTATAACTGCAATAATAATCGAAGAAATCACTGGATTCAATTATTTCGAATTCCTCTAAAGAACGACGAACTTTGCAAAAAATGGATTTTAAATAGTGGTAAGAATAAAACTTTCAATGAACCTTGACGTTAATCTGAAGGAATAAAACTGGGGGTTAATCAAGAACTTTATCGAAACCTATAATAGTGGGCTTAATACCTCGGACCGCTTCATACGGGTGTCTCAAATTTGAGATACGGCGTCATCGACTATTTTTTAAATGAAATCCCTTTTTTATTATTCTTTTAAAGGGCATAATAAAGTTTCAGTTCAGCACAGAGTAATCGACATGTGCTAGCATAGTTTAGTTATCGAAAAAAAAATATCTCTCCTTTACTCAATTTATTGCAAAGTTAGAGACTCGCACTGTATACCTACGAGCCGCCATTGCCCATTACTATACAGGGTGTTCGTTAATGACATGCTAATATTTAAAAGGTTGATTCTTGGACACATTTTAAGAAAAAAACTTCTTATGAATGTATGCCCTAAACAACTTAACTTTTAGATACAAAAGGAGGTAATTTTTTTTTTTATATATAATAAGTGCGATACTATTCTAGATATCTTTATGAAACTGGGTACACGTCTTTTAGGCATCAAGATGTATTTTCTGTTGTACAGGGTTATCCAACGAGGACTAAACAAGGCGATTTTTTGACCTTCCCTGTACTTTCATAAAAAAACTGAAATAGCCATCATATGTAATTTTCTAACGCGAATTCGGATATGTTCAGCAAAAAACAATTGGACATCAAATAAAAGTGCTAGGGGTCACTTTGATATTTTTTTAAATGGAACACCCTGTATATTACTACATATTTGGACTCTCTAGAAAAATCTAAACACATTTTGTGTATAATATCCTATGCCTTATTTAAATGTTTAACAAATATTGACAGTTGAAAGTCGGGCATTTTGGCACTTTGACAGGCTCTAAAATCTAAACCGCACGAGATCAAAGAAAACGGTCTGCACATTCCTATCTTGAGTTTTCATAAACTATCGAATGATAGTAACTTTGAATTTAACCGGAGGTTTAAAAGTCTCGGTTAATTTTATCCGCAATACATGCCTTATTTGAATCGGAGAACTCCAAAAAAAATCGTTTTTCTTTTAACTAACAGATTAAATCAGGACTGCCTGGAAAATTTCTTTTCGACTATTAGGCAACATGGTGGATGGAGTATAAATCCCAGTGTAGATATGTTTCGAAAATGCTATTCGATCCAATTTGTAACCAGTTTTCTAAAAGCTCGCAAGGCAAATTGTAAAGTAACAAAAAAAAACACACAAAAGCTCAACAGGCTTAATTTACAATTTTTAATTAACATCTTTTATATCTTAACAAATTCATAATTCAAAATTCAAATTTAAAACTCAAAATACAATTTTATTCATGCCATAATGTACATAACATTGCCGATTGCAAATTTTAATTTCTTAACCCAAAATTCGACAGCATTCACTGTTCTCTACTACTGGGTGGTTCTTTTACTCACTTTCCAGGTAACGCTGATGATGGCACCCGCCAAAAGCGTTCTGTTAGGCTAATTTAGAGGTCCTTCTAGATAAAAATTTTATGTATGGAATACAAAGAGTGCTTCATTTAGTATATTTCGTACATGCACACAGCTTTCACTCTCAACTTACTAAATTTAAGGGCGCATTCCTAAAGTAATTTCATGAAAGAAAGTTCATCTAAACATGGGGTGTTAAAAAAATCGGTCTTTTATAAATATTATAAATATTTGTAAAAGGACTTTTTAGAAATTGGCAGGTCTGTTTTTGGTGATAAAAATCTATTTTAGCCATAACTAGAATAAAATTATGCAATTTATTATGCCTCGGGGGCATCTTTCCAATTATTTTTGTTCGAGAAATGTACGCCACTAACTTTTTTTGTAACTTTAATTGAATGAAGCAACTAAAAATACAACTTTTTTGCTGCTATAATTTTGTTCCTATCTGACCTTGCTTTCGAGAAAAAAAACCGTTTTATTATATGTTCCTGGCTCTTGAAATAAGCAAGTATTTTTTTTCTTTCAAATTCCAAAAAATATTTTAAGAAAATTTGCTATCGCTTGTCTTAAATTAGTGCCCAAAAAAGCTAAAAATATCTGAGTAATGGGCCAGGGCCGAGATATTAATAACAAAACAACACCCAGTATCTAAAAAACAATGCATTTCCAGACCCATGTTTATACGGACTTTTTTTCATGAAATAAGTTCACCAATAAGCACTTAACTAAAAAATAATCATTCTGTGTAGAAATTTATTACACCAGAAGAAGAAAATTCTTCGTTGTTTTGCAAAAATATGAATATCACAAAGTTTCGAAAAACAGCAAATATTTTTTGGCTGTAATAAATTCCTACACAAAATGGTGTAGTGATTATAAGACATCAAAAGAAATGTAACCAAGGGAACCAATGTTAAGTTGCCTCGTCATTTAATAAATTAATTGGCCAAAATAAAAAAAAATACAAGCGTATCTCGAAAAAAATGACAGATGCCAAAAATTTTACAAACTTGTTTTTTCTAATTAACTAGGCAATTAAACTGCTGCATAAAACAAAAAGTTCGATTCACCCATAAAAACTCTCGGTCCCGTTGAATTTTCGAATTTTTTGCAGTGCCTTATTCCAACCCCTGCATAATACAGTTCCTACCAAAATGAAATATTTCCGATAAAGTATCTTTGTCTCAATAAAATTTTCAATTCAAACCGTATCCCGATATCTTTTTTCGTTCAAAACATGACGTAATAAATGTTTGAAAAAATACAATATCCTTATTATTATTATTATGTCCCGTAGTTTAGTAAAAAATTGTTTAAAAACAATATTTTTATTTATATGAACTATAAACAAAATAAAATGGAACTAAATTAAATAATACCAGACCTGGAAATTGATCTTGACAAAAGTAATTCTAACAATCTTTTTTATGCATTTCATAAAATAAATTAACACAGATAAATCCCAGGATAAGCTCTTTTATTATATTAATTGTAAAATGTAATAAATTGATGGGTATGATTTAATTTAATGTTTATTTTTTTTTAGAGCAATCTGGTTTTTTTTACTTCAGGGTTTTCGCTCTTATTGCAATGCGCCGCTTACGTCAGGACTCATACTTACACTTTGTTTTACATATTCTGAGAATTTAACGAGTAATCTGTAATGCCTCAATAAGTAAAAAATATAAACTTTTCCTCTTGAAATGCAGAATTTAAAAAATTGCTAATTTTTTAGTCCACCTTAAAAATCCAATTTAAAAAAAACTGTATGACTACTTAGACATGCAGGGAATAATTTATATTTCCATAATTCAGGTAAAAATATTTAATTTTTCCCTTGAAATGCGATATTATTAAAAATATTCTTTAGTTAGGATTCAACGAAAGAATAAATGAAGATCTGATAGAGATGTTGACGACGATAAGGCAAACGACATACATTTTCGTCTATTTAGTGATTTTTTTAATTGAATTATTATAAATACTTACCTACCTACATACTTACAATTCAATTTCGTGTCAACCAACTATTACATATTGATGTATATCCTACTTCATACATAAATTGTATAGATGTATTTGATATTTTCTATCGTTACATTTTCATAATAATTTACGAAATAATCCCATTTTATTTCACCTAAATTAATTTAATGGGTACCTACCTACTTACAGACGTATTATTATACGTGTTTTAAAAATCGGTTTTGTATTTAAATAATTAATGTTTCATATGTTCATAATAATTATTACATACGAAAAAGAGATATATTTTATTTTCTATTTCAAACGTTTTTGTTATAAAACCATAAACCCAACCATAGTTAGGTTTATGATGAAACGCATTAAATCATAAATATTTCCGAAACTCACATTTGTTTTAAGACAACCGGCAATAATGCATGATTTTACCGTCGAATTGCGCGCCATCTCATACCGAGTAGCAAAAGTAAGCGAGCCGAAATCGAGCTTTGGACGCTCGCTTGGGCAAGCGAGATTCCAAATACAATACGTTTTTATACCGTTTAACTGAGCGTCTATTCGAAGTAGTTAGGTTTATGTTAATACTCATAATTCTTAAGAGAACGTTAATGATATTTGAAATATATTTGACTCATTATCGCTTTCTCTAAAAAATTATACTTGATAAAAATTTGTGTTAGAACTAAAATATTATTGCGGTGTCACATTTCAGAATTGATTAGCAATTTAAGGAAATAGTTTTGAAAAAGAGAAAATTAACAGCGAGCCAAAAAACATCAAAATTCATGTACTTATAGTGCATTTCATAATCTAATAAAAAATTGTAATATCGGTATTTTAATTGTGTTTGCTTTCACCATCATTTTTGCTAAAAACAAAACAACATAAAGCTTCAGAAGACTTCTTGCAGCTGTTCATTTTGTGTTTACAGAAATGCTAGTCTCGCTATGCTCCAACTCGCAATATATTTTTTTTATTTCCAGTTCGATTCAATAGGACTAATCTAATGATACAAAAAAGACAGCTTTTACAAAATATATTTAAAATTCTAAGAAGAAGTGAAATCCTCTTGGGAAATAATAAACACAATGCGTGGTATTAGAAAAAATCTGAGAAATTGGGGAGTATCAGTGCTGATGTCTTATATAGAGTCTTTACAGGCAATGCTGAGAAATTGTTGCATGTGTTGCCAAATATAAATCATTCAGCTGATGACTTCCTAAAAACTAAAAAAAAAAATATCTTTTCAGAATTAAAATTTTATAATGTTAGGGATACTATCAATAATATAAAAACAAAGAGGTTAAAGACATTTATGATATTAACTGTTCTATATATGGTGCCTATTGATATGTTGTTTAGAAGTGAAGTATATTCCGAATAGTTTCGGAAATAGCCGAAAAAAAAAACGAAAATTTACTATTTGGTTTTTATTTCTTCCTTTAACTTAATGACTGCAACCTTTTATTTTTTACAAGACGGCAGACTGAGACTTTGACTAAACCGTTTCGTCTTGCGGTAACCATCATCAACTTAATTTGGTAAAATAAAATAAATTGCGTATTGATTTTATATTTCCAAAAGACAAAATTAAGACGTTTTGTCCCTCAAAATACGTTTTGTCCCTCAAAAATATATCAATAGTGGTCGCTGTCAATACCTCTCCACATTGTAATGGGTCTTGGGCACTATCTCTCCAAAGAATATTCAAAAGAAAAGTTTGAGATGGGTTTATCTTTATCTGTCGATACATTTTTTCAATGTCCGACGTGAGCACATATTTAAAAGAGCGAAATCTACACAAAATGTCATATAGGTCAGGTTGAACTTGATAAAAGAGTAACGTCATTAAGAGATAGTTTTGTAGTAGTTTTACATGAACCGTCGAAAACTACGCGCAATTTAGTTGTGGTGCTGAGCTCCCGTATCACAGCAAGGTGAGGTAGAAAATATTTATTTTCAGACTTTTCATTAGTAAGTGCAAGAGGAACCAATCTTCCATGATTCATGTCTAAATATTCATTTATACATTTTTTATATTCTGAAATCTTTTTTCCAAATTTTCAAATCGTTTCTTAGCAATAGAGAATGTCACCCAGCATTTCATGCTCAGAAGGTGACTTGAGGGGCAGATCGACTTGAAACGATCCTTCTTCTAAGATTCGAGTGGAGGATTTGAAAATATTTTCAGCGAGTTTATCATCAACATTTATAATATTTTTATTAGAAATTTCCTCTAATTTCCAAAATTTTTCGACTAGATCATTAAGATAGTTTTGTTCAAAGGATTGAACACACAAAGAAACACCACCGTACACGTCTCTACGTGCAGGGTCATAAACACTGAGATGAGTTGAACGATTGCTCAAACGAGAATTGGAAACAGGAGCGTTTCCTGCAATTACCCATCCTAAATGAGTATTTTGCAACACAGGGAGGTTCTTGCCTAATCTATATACACCATCTAAAATCAAATCATGTTACAGATCAGCACCAATCAATATATCGATGTCTGATGGGGAAGCATAATAGGGATCACTTAACCTAAACTGACTGGGGATATCTATTTGATCTTTATCAATGGGGACTTGAGGAAGTTTGCAAGTTATATTGTTGAGTACAGCTCAAGTCATCTTAAAACTTCTGTTATTGTAAACATTAGAGTACAGCCTCAAATTAACCATCTTATTTGACTTCATACTGCCTTGAGAAATTCCACTTATATTAAGTGATTTATTGTAGGGAACATAGTTTAACTTCTCTACGAGCTGATTTGTTATAAAAGAGTTCTGACTTGCAGAGTCTAAAATAATTTTTGGTTGAACAGGACGTCCATTGGCAGCAAACAGTCCACGGGCTGTAGTACAAAACATGAAAATTTGTATTCTAGAGAGTAGATAAGTTTAATGAATTTGCACCTTTTGACTGATTTTCTGCATTTGCGTTAAACGGGGGGCCTCTATTCTGAGGTATCTGAAAGGGAGCTCTATTCTGAGGGGAATCTCTATTTTGACGAGGCAGTGTGCCACGCTCTTGAAAGAAATCTGACTGACTGTTGCCAGTATTGAGAGGATGCCTATTTATATGCTGACAATTTTGACTTACTTGGACTGCTGTTAAAACCATTATCTTGAAGCACTGTGGCGATTAAAACCGTTTTGAGGTGAGTGAACTTGACAGTTATGTAAGAAAGTATGATGCTTTTGAGAGCACAACGAACATCCTTTGGTGGAGGTACATTGACTTCTCGAGATTAGTATCGATACAGTTGAAGCAAAGTTTTTACTTTGAACAAAATTCTCCTTCTAAATTTTTCACAAATATATATTTTATGAGAGTTTGAATTGCAAAACCTGCAAAGAGATGTTTTGTTTTGTTGTTTTACTGAATCCTGCGGATTATTGGCATGTAACGAGACTCCTTTTGGAGGACTTTTCTGAGTATTTTCTACAGAAAACAAGTTTTTTAAAATAGCACATCTTTTGTGTAAGAAATCAAGAAATTGAGCAAGATTTGGCAACATGTTTATATCTCGTTCTGTTTCAAAAGCTTTACGAGGACCAAAGTCTAATTTTTACTCAAACAGATAAATTAAAAGAAATTTCCAGAGTTCTTCGTAAGAGTAGATTGTTAATTAAATCAAGATTTTTCTTTAGATCGGTTACAAATTGCCTTAAATTAGGACCAGTACAACATAGTCTATTTCTAATAGCGATATGAAATGTGCATTAATCACTGATAATTTATTCTTATATCTTTCTTTAAACAAGTTAATTGCAACTTCAAAGTTATCATTTGTTGCGAGTAAGCTTTCAATTATTATTTTTAAGGGTTCTTCTCTCAATAATGACTAAGTACATGAATTTCTGAATGCTTCTTATTGAAGTATTATCTGTCATTAATGTATCAAACAATTGTATAAATGAATTCCATTAAAAAATTTTACCATTAAAAGGATTGATTTTGATCTCAGGTAATCTTACAGTGGGAGGAGGGGGCCTTTGCTGAACTACACATGGAGAATTTGGAACAACTTGAGAGGGTGGAGTTAACTTCTCAATACGTTTTTGAATCTGAACTAATATATCATAGCAAGTAATTCCACTTCCTCACAAATTTCAGTGTCAAGTGTTTCATACCCAGGGATATATTCAATCGAGTCTTAAATTTGCAACAAAATATTTAACTTCATTTTCCTTGTCTGCATTTGATTGCATCAAATTCTTTATTCGTGTGATTTTACCCTTGACACTGCTTCGCTGTGCTTTCAACTGTTCAAAAATCACTGTGAAATATTCTTAAAATGCACAATACAACAAATATCAATATAAATGCAATAATATCAAGTGCGGAAATACACCAGTACATATAACAATATATCATATGAGTAAATAAACACAGTACAAAAGTTTTTATCAAAAGTCAATTACAGAGTTTCATATCACTTTCCACGAAAGTCTTTCACTTTTGGAGAAGCCCCGGAATGTAGCTAGAGCCCTGCGATGTTCAGGGAGTCCATCGATTCACAAAAAAAATGGAGCGACAAAGAGTTACAGTAAACAAATTCAATTTACAGTAAATAAATATATCAATCAAAAAGGTGACAACAGCATAAACAAATAAGTACTGACAAACCTCTTAATTCAAGTTTCAATTCACTGTTTTCGAAGGACCTTGAGAAGTTTAACTTAATTCAGCTCGAACGAGACCAAGTTTAATTAATCCGGCTCGAAGGACCAAATTTATGGTCGGTAAAATCAATTATTTCTTAAATCATTTATGACCACAAAGGTGGGGGTGGTAATTAACTTAATAATTAACCACTTTAATTAGTAGACTGTATTAAAATAGGGTGGTGGAGGTTTTATTTATAGGGTGTGAATTGAAACATATATTTTGGTATTACGTACTTTAATAATGCAACAATTAATTTTCATTAAATGTGATAAATATATACAATAATTTCTAACTACTTTCAAGCATTCATCCTTTCATACATAAATCTAAATAGGTACTGTACATATTATTATGGTTAACTATTATTAAATATCTAACAAAACTTCATGATTATTTAATTCTAAAATTAAATAGATACCTCCTTTCCTTACTGAATTTAATTAACGTTCATTTTTAACTAACTGCCTTTCCGTTCACACAAAATACCTTGTACTTTCCATCTTCTTCGATTCTCTAAATTTGACTTTACCAGGGATATAAGACTTCGAACATTTGATTCGAATCTTGAGTACCGGAATGGATTTTTCAATTACCAATTTCCATCCGTCATTTTACCTTTTTCTATCTTCAAAAGGAGACGCTAAGCTACGACTCGTACTGTCTTTAAAAAATGTGTTAAGTTAAAACGCCCAAAGGAGTTCTTTATCCAAGCTTGGACAAAGAGAACAGAGTTACAGCAAATATTTTCTAAATATCTGTGCAAACAATATGAGAAAATGGCCCAAAAGATTTTGGCGCGAACGAACCTACAACTTTCTAGCTGCTTTTCGAGTGAACGATTATATTGCACTAAACCGAATTATTCCTACCGGCCAGCGGCAGACTCAAATACAGTGGGAATTACGAGGGAACGGTGTGGGCGAGCCCACTATTGCATTTGAGAGGGTAAAAAAATGCTCTTTCTTTATTTGACATATTGTTGTTTATACAGCATTGACGGAGACAAAGATATATTGAATTTAAACGTTTAAAAAACGTTCTCCCTGACTAAGAGGGACAGCTTACTTCACAGCGATTGTTTCATATAACGGCATTTATAACGGTGCGCCCAGACTTGTTGACAAAACCCCGTGACGTGACAGCGTCGCGAACATTTTCACGACGAGGCGAACTTCGATGCGTGTCATCGTCGCCTGTCATCCCGGCGTGTCATCGTCGCGTATCATAGTCCCGTTCACAGCGTTCCGCTCATTTAAATAAAAAACATTCGGTCATCATGGACGTTGCAGCAGCAGCGTACATAGTTATGGATCATTTATTGCGTAATTCTATAAATGTTAACGTTGTCTTCTGTCCGCCTGTCCCCATTCCATCTTGATATTAAAGAAACAAACAGTAATTCGAAACAAAAATAGCCGCTACACTGGTTAAAATTCAATTAAATATGCAAAACGTTCTGATGATACGCGGTCCCGTCCAGACTTGTCGAACCAAGCGGCGTAGCATCCCTTTGATGCGACGCTAAAAGACCGACAGGATATCGAACGGACTGATGACACGCTGTGTAAACCCATCGATGTCACGCGTTGCGGTTACGGGGTACCGTCCAGAATATACGCGGCGATGTCACGATACGTGGTCTTGTCACAGGTCTGGACGCACCTTTATACCGACAATGCAGGTTCGGACTAAGGAGTAACTGAACTGTGAAGCTTTATATACACAAGTTTTTGTAAACCTGTGGTGAAATAACTTTATTCGGAGATTAATTATGGCTCAATCATACTACGGACATACAGGGTGTTGTCACCAAGCTATGCGGTGAAAAACGACAAGTTAATACACTTGTTGGGGTGTTTCCCCTACAAATAGAATTTTTAATCTTGTTGGCCCTGCTGCAAATGTAAACATTTGTTTGAAATACTATGCAGAAGACCATGCCACAACTTTTTATCTTTAAAACATTTAATTTGGAAATTAAATAAGGAATAATAAATAAAAACCCCTAACAAAATATTTTTATAACTTTTATTTACACTTTCGAATAGATTGCCGTTTACGCTTATGCATTTCATCATTTTTTTTACCGCTCTCTGAAACAATCTTCTGCATAAAGATCGGAACCGTTCTTATACATCTTATTTTGTAATGCACCCCATAAAAAAAAGCGAGAAACCACGCTGGCTATACCATCCACACCTCTGGGATCTATCCATTAAACTGGAAATATGCGAAAAGAAAGTATCATAGGCAATGTTAAATCTGAGGTTTCATATACAGGGTGCGCAAAATAAATGTATGAAAATATGCCTATGTACAGGAAAATTTTTGGAAATGTACACATTTGAGACGGCTAAATTAAAAAGCACACTAATATCAATAGAAAATCTCAATAACCTTTTTTCATACGAGCTGTAGTTTTTCAGAAATTTAGCGTCAAAAGTTGGAAAAAAGCAAGTAAAAACCGGATATTTTGTAATTTCAACCTAGATTTTCTCAGAAACAAACTACACAGCTCGTATGGAAAAAGTTTATTAACGCTCTTTTCAGATAAAGCTAGAAGAAAACGAAATAGTAAATTTTCCTTGTTTATCGGATATCTCCGAAAGTATTCCAAAAATTCTTTATTTTTAGACGGGCGTGTCAATAGACATCAGATTACGCAATCTTGCCCCTATTTAACCAACTTTTTATCTCCTATTGTTTCCTAGATGCCCATAGTTAATCTCTAACACCCTATATAGAAACATAAACCTGATGAGGCATGTTTTCTTTTTCATTGGATATGGAATGTTCGGACAGATTCACACATTATGGCGAGTATACACGTTTTTAGGATCTGTTATCTGTTAACCTCAATGTTTACTCGATCGTTTAACCCCAGTTGTAATAACCACTAGGCACCATTCTCAAAACAGGCAACTTATCAGATAATTTACAGGTCTGGAC
>MU185920.1:53914-101198 GCA_016904865.1 Pissodes strobi
TGGTGGGTATTCATGTCTTCAAAAGAGGTCAAGTAGGACTAGGAGAAAACTGTCGTTCAACGTATTTGTGTCTTTTAAGGAACCAAAATATGATTGTAACTACTTAACCTTTCGGTACTAACATAATTTTTGAAACATGTATACTAACATCCATCTCTCAGAATAAAATTAGAAAAAAAGGTAATTTTAAGTGGAATTCTGACCAAAATTTGTTGTTATATAACAAAAAAAAAACAAGTAAGAGTTATGAACATACGTTTATTTTTCGAACATTCTAAAATATACCCAAGAATAATTCTTAACCAAAAAAAATCAGAATTTTCTAAACACTGTGTAAACAAAGAACAAACAAGGCCATTCTGAAACAAGAGCTACTTAATGAAAACATAAAACTAAGACACTTAAACTCCTGATATCAGTTAAAACAGAAAATAATAAATTTACTCTAAATCAACATTATTAAGATCCTCCTCACACTCTTTACACATTGCCACGACGTGGTCAAGGCATAAATATTTTTTACATATCGCACATTTGTACCTAGTGTTACGACTTTTTTTGCACTACATACGGTGTACCTTCCATAATCTTTTTCTTGTTCTTCAACAACAGCTACTGCTTCTGGGCTTAGTTGGCAAATTTCTCTAATCCGCATACGAGATAACCAAGGTACTTGTTGAATAGTTGTCCGTCGTTTTAGATGATCCATGACCAACTGTGTTGCAAGATCTTCGATGAAATGCCGACGCAACAATTTTCCGTTTTTATTTAGGTCTTTTGACTTGAACACTATAAATGCGTTTATTGCAGCTATATTCAATATGCGATAGAAAATAACCATTGACCATCTTCTAGTTGCTCTAGCGCAATTATTATATGATGAGCACAATTTATCGACAACATCAACACCACTTTTTGTTGCATTGTACATCATAATTATATCTGGTTTCAAAGTATCTTCATCCAGTTTATCATCTTTGTGCATTGTGGAGAAAAGTGCATTTTTTCCCTTTTTAGGCACGTATGATACTAGTGTACCATTTTCATGGAAACCAAACATACTTAAGCCCTCTGGTCTATCTTTTCCTTCTACAAATTCACGAGGAATTTGCGTTTTGTTCTTCTTTAGTGTACCTGCTACAGTAAGTTTGTTTTCCAATAAGCTGCAACATAGTGGTAAGCTGGTAAACCAGATGTCCATAGTTACGTTCCTCCCAGTATTAACTATTGGTTAAGTAATTCGTTTAACAACAGCTCTTGCACTATTGTCAACAACAAATGGGCCCTCCGGTTGTTTTCCAACATATTCCTCCAAATTTGTAGTGTAAAAAGTTTTGGCATCAACTAAGGCGAAGATTTTAAGCCCATATCTATCTGGTTTGCTAGGTATATACTGGCGGAAATTGCATCTTCCTCGGAAGGCTGCCATCATTTCGTCTACTGTAGTGTATGCAGATGAAGTGTAATTATTTTTACAACACAGAACAAACATTTCAAAAAAGTTTCGAATTGCTGCTAATTTATCAAGCCTGTCTCTCTGGCCTCGTGGCTTTGTTGTCAAATCTAATGTGCCTGAGAAGAAACCGAAAGCGCTCTAGTGACATCGCCAGTCTAAAGAATTCAACGGAAGTCGCATTCGTTTTCCACAGATCTGCTGCATTTGAAGTGTTAACTTTTTGAACCGCGCAGAGGTATAATAAACCCAGCAATGCCAACGCTCTGATTTTTATAATATCAGTGGTTGCGGCAGTTCGGTAATTCTCAGCATAGCGCTGTTCAGTAATAGAAAGGTTTGTGTGTTCGACAATTAAGTTCAACATGTCTTGTGTAAAAAAGCAAACATCCAAAATATTATTTGATGCCCGGCGACGAATTACACTGTTCTCAGAACGAGTACTTACTTTTTGTGATGGTGTCTGCTTGTTCCATTTAGTTGACTTGTCCTTTCTCAGAAAAAACGGATCGCGGTATTTTACTTGTTTAGGAGGTGTTTCACGAGATTCATCTTCTGACTCCATGTCTTGTTCGGACTCTGAGTCTTCGTGTTGCTCTTCCACATGATGCTCTACATCTAAATCTTCTTGATCGTCAATCTCAACCACATTTTCGCTTTCCAACTCATCCCATAATTTTAAAAGACCTGTTCACGCTTATAACTCATTTCTAAAAAATACAAACAATATTACACTGTTCTATCACAAATTGCTAATGTTCCCTTACCTTTTTTAAAATAAAGTATTGTAACAGAAATACTAACACCGTCTCACAGACGAATCGCGCGTAAAGTTTGCAAAAATATTTGCACAGACACGCCACTTCAAGAGCCAACGGACAACTGTCTAACATGAAGCTACCGGGCAGGGTTGCCAGAACGTGGTTCACTAAATCCGCGACAAATATTGTAAAATTCCGCCACGCGCCGCTACGGTCTACCAAATTACAGGGGGGGGGGGGTGTCTTAAAAATAAGCAACAAAGATATTTGTTACCATTTTACTATTTTTGAAAATGCGTATAACAAACTCTGTCAAAAAGTACAAAAAGTACAAAAAATAACAACAATTTCTATTTTTCTTAAAGCTACAACATAAAAAATATACCTATAATAAAATCCAAAGCGAATATTTGGACTAAGAAACTCATAACTAAATAGGAATAATTGTTTTAAACAAAACAGATAGGCTGATAGGTATACGGTATACCTAGATAAGTATCAACAATATTAAAATAGGAACAAATAAGGGCAAAGAGGAAGCTGTATATTTTATTCAGAATCAGAAATTACATCCACTTCTTCGACTTCCTCTTCTTTATTTATGTTATATAAATTATTTTTATACTTTCTTAAATGATTTTCATTGAAACTATAAGATAAACAACACTGTTTTTTTGACTGTAGGTCTAATTTAATTGTAAGTAACGCAGACAAAGTTGACGGTATTATTTTATTTCTTTTTTTGGTTTTATAATCAAGCATATAAGAAAAAGTTCGCTCAACATCAGCGTTCCCATGGGGCAACGTTAAAATTATTAAGGCCAATTTACCTATATTTTGAAATAAATATTCGTCATTAAAATTTTTAAGATTTTTTACAAATGACCAAAATTTAATGACATTACTTTTTGTTGCTAAAATTTCCTCTTTTTCACTATCATTGAAATAAATACCTAATTTTTTTAATTCCACAATCGCCGCTTCAGATTCAATATGAAGAGCAAATTTTTTTAAAACGGAGTCATAAAATGCATCACTTATAATAACACGATTGTTCAAAGCATCAACCGGTGATAGAAATTTTAGCTCTGAAAAGAAGTTGTCTTTTATAGGAAATCTTTTAAGGGATTCTTGTACGGATTTTTGGTAAAAAGTGACACATTTTAATTTAAATTGTTCGATTGCAGTTTTATTACAGTGTTTTATTATATCCATCGTATGCGAACCAATATTCACTTGTTCAATTGGCAATAGACAGTGACAGTGATGTAAAATTACCGTAATTTATATTTTTGGTTATTTACGGTGGTAATTTACGAGTGTAAATTACCAAAATTAATTACCGTGGTAATAAATTTGTATCGTAAATTACTATGGTAAATAACCGTAATATATTTTTGGTAAATAACAATAAATTACCGTAATTTACCGTAAACTGCAAGTAAACTAATAACGATTTCCATTCGTAAATTAATGTAAATTCTGTGTATTACTGTCTTTTGGAAACGTCCATTTGAAAAAAAACAGAGACGCACCCAGCGTGCACTAGTTTACAAATAAAAATTGTCATAATTTTTCAAAGAAGCATGTACCTACTTGTACATGTATAAAAAATAACTTGTCATAGTCACGTAATTATCACTTGGAAATGAAATGACGGTGTGTGTAAGTATCGGTGTAGGACAAAAAGTTACTTCATTTGTCTGTGAATAAACCATTGTTTTTTCCTTTAATATTATTTAATTTTAAAACGAAAACATAGAATCAAGTGAAAGACAAGCCTCCGTATCCATCAACTAAATTTTAATGGTTTCTAGCGTGGATACAGAATCTAAAGAAAACCTTAAATTCGTACTTGTTAAAATTTAGGTTAAGTGCCCTTTTAAGTAAGTACGTTAAAATTTTAGTTAGTGGAAACGGGGGATCACGTACCTAAATACTAGATATATATTTTTTTATATTTGCATTTCACAATGAACTGGACTAAATTGGATCTCTAGAGGTCAACTATTCATCTATTTCAATTTCACCATCTATTTCAGAAGAGTCGGATTCATATTCAGACTCCGATAAAGATGGGAATGAAAACCAAAAACGACTAATATAGCGATATTAGGAGGTATACTATGCTATAAGCTATAACCAAAACATCGACTGCGAACTACAACTCGTTTTTACTTTAGAGAGCGCAAATATCTTGTTAATTCGGGAAATACATATTTTAAACGATGTGAATTCACATTATTCGCGACAGTCGACAGTAGTAAATCCCGGTCCGGCTAATCACTGGCAGCCGGCAGTAAATCCCCGAACGCATACTGTTCATATTGCTGACAAGCGTCACTTTCGGAAATATGGTATATTACAACAAAATACAGTAAATAACGGTAAATTAATTAACATTAATTATTTGTTACACAATCCGGTAATTTTCTATGTTAAATACCAGTAAATTACGGTAATCAATTTCTGGTCATTTACGGTAAATTACCGTAAATTACCACCGTAATTTATCGGTAATTTACCAGTTCACATCACTGGACAGTGAGGATCATTTGAATTTATTTTTGATTTTTAAAATATTCGGGTCGCACGAAATTTGTGCATAGTTGACGTACAAATCGCTCACTCTCTATAGATATGACATTGACCATAACTTTTTCTGATTGAAAAATAGCGTTAAACTGGTTAAAAATAGGCAACACGAATTTAAAAAACATTAAGTATGCCTTAACAAATGGGTTTTGTAATTCATTAAGTATTACATTCGCTACAGGATTTTTGTCTTCAATGGAAGCTAGTCTAAATAGGTTTAGCAAAATGTCCCATTGGTCCAAAACTCTATCGACACATTTTGATAAGGCAAGCCACCTTGTTTTACTGGGGCCTAAAATTTTCAATTTTGACTTTTTAAAATATTCCTGCAGTTCTTCAAGAACAGACTGCCGCTTTGGGCTTCTTGAAAAGTAAGAATATAAGTTATGTAAAAGAGTTTCAACATTACTCGGGATATTTTCAGCTGCCGCCACCGCCACTAAATGAGCAGAGTGGCAAATACAGCCATTGACAATTATATTGGGATTATCTTTTAAAAGATAAGTTTTGAACGATTCGTTATTGCCCATCATAACGCTTGCGTTGTCGGAACAGTATCCAACAATATTGCTAATTTTTACTTGATTGGAGACAATGCATTTTTTAAAAAGAGAATATAAACCTTTGGTGGTACCTTCATCTGCTTCTATTTTAATAATATCTAATAAATGAGTTTTAATTGAATTGTTATGAATATATACCTTACAATGATGCATTATACTCTTGTATTGCTCACGTCTGTACTCTCATCCAATAATACAGAAAATTGGTTATTTTTTATTTCTGAAATTATTTCATCTTTAATAACAGGAGCCAGCATATGTTTAATTATACTTATGCATTTGGATCTTTTCAATTTGAATGAGTTAGAAAAATGGGTCTTTAAAACATAACTGACTAACTCCCGTTATGTGATTAATAGTTCTGAAACTTATATAATGGCTTACAACTAAAAGACTGTACCTTAAGCAAGCAAATATTTGGCGTTTTTCCAGATCACGTGCTTCATGGGACTGAAAAGTACTATCTAACGTTTTTACATTCGAAATGGATTTTATATTTATAACATGCTTTTTTGATTTGGAATGATTTACTAAATCTGATTTTTTAGCACCTATTATTTGATTACAAGCTTTACATTTTGCTTTTAACTTATTATTTTCAACGGGTTCCAACCAACCTGTAGCCATGATGAAGCAAACATTTGTTTTCGGGCGTTTTTCGCTATTAGTTCTGACTGTGGACTATCAGAATCAGAAGTATCAGGCTCAGACCTGATTCCACTAGATTTCGCCGTTGCATCTCGTCTGTGTTCAGGATGCTCTGAGTTTATTCTACTTGATGGAGTCGAAGTAGTTGGTATGGCTACGCCTGGTTCCACAGTTCGTTTTTTAGGAGGATGTTTATTAAAAAAATCGTCAATGGTGTGCTGTCGTCGCCTGTCCATTATTCCTATTTCGTAAAAAAAACGTTAAAAAATATTCCAAATTTCAGGATTGAGATTTATTTCTCAACCAACTATAATAGATAAATAAGCTATTTTGTTACTTACCAGTAGATTTAAAATAAAAAATAACAAATCTGTAATCTGTTAATTTTACTATTGCGTTATTTTAAATTCGCGGCAAAAGAATGGGTCAATGAAATCATCAAGCAATACCACACAATATGCAAAACGAAAGAAAACTACCCAAAATCCAGAACCGCAAAACAGAATTACAGACACCTAATCTGCCTGCTGAAACCTGTAAAAAAGGTATCGTAGATGTGGCTATTAGCGATAATTGAAAAATATTTAAAGCTGTATGTGTACGCCATCTAGTCATGCAGGCAAGCAAAATAATAATTGGTCAGTTCTCTTCTCTATTCCTAGGTGGCTCAAGCGACACTAATAAATTACAGTGGCTTTATACAACCACTGTATAATAAATCAGATTTTAGCCACTGTAAGATTATTAAAAATGTCAAAAGAGTAAAAAAATTAGTTTTGTGAAATTCCGCTACATTTTGGGCTATTTTGCGCTACCGCCGCTATACGCAAAAACATCCGCTACAAATAGCGGAATTCCGCTACGTCTGGCAACACTGCTGAGTACCGGGACGTACAGCCGATTTCGCGCATGCGTTTTCAAGAACCAATAACAAAGGTGGGGCGGCCGTCTGTGAGACGGCATGTTAGTACTGAAAGATTGAAAAATAGAATATGTCCTTTAGAAAACCATATTCCAGCAGAGAGGATTCAATTCTACACTATAAGAATAGAAATATTGGTTGTGCCGCACATTGTTTCTAATTCTTATTTAAATGAAGGAACAATACATTATACAACACAACGTGACTGAGGCCCGTGAGGTTTTCATCACGAATGTCTCCTGAAGGGTAACTTAGTTGAACCGAGATATTTTTCAGCAGGAAAATTGTTAGTTAAAGCAAATTTTCCATATTTATATATTCTTAAGTTAAGTTTCTAACAATTTTCCTGTGTTCCAAACAAAATCTCAACTATTTCAATAAGTCAGTTACCCGCCATGGTTAATTGTAAAAATGGCTTAACAAGGTTTCTTTTATTAATTAAAAAAAAATACTGGCAATTGGTCGATCTATAGTTTATTTTTAAGATCAAACAATTTTGAAATGTGTCCCCATAAACAAATAGCTAATATAGATAGAGTAAAATATTTTCTATTATTTTGATGCATTGATTATTACCTGCACATCAAATTAATTATCTTTATCATAAATGCGAAAGTACCATCAAATTCTAAATTCCATGTTTGAATGTTGAATCAGCAATTTTTTTAATATTAGCGATATTATGAATTAAACTGGTTAATGGTTTTATCTTTCAGATTTCCATTAGAGCTTCATTTAGTGCACTTTGAGCAAAAATATCGTAACTTGACTGAAGCGGTGAACCATGCACATGGCGTAGCGGTACTAGGAGTTCTTTTTGACGTAAGTTCGGATTAAAATATTTTTTTCTATTCTAAGTTTCGATTTTATTTCATGAAATTCATGTGGTTCTAAAAATTTAATATAAAGGAGGAGAATTGACGGGATCCACTCAAAATAACCAAATTGATAAGAATTCAAGCTTTCATGCTAAGCTTCGTCTTTTCCAAAAATGAAGACATTGTAGCCCTTTTCCAGTTAAGCAGTCGTCAGCAGATGATCTAAAATCTATTGGGTACATAGTTGGGTCTCTTATTTGCGATAATCATCGAATTAATCGTAGAGCTAATAGATTAATAAACGAGGAAAATTTGTATTCAAATTCCAACAATAAAAGTATAATACCAGTCTTTATAGAAAATCCTTATCATCAGCAGCATTTTTTTTTTTAATTTTTAACACAACAATTGGCTCAATCAAAAAATAAAGAACACTCATTTATTTGTCCTCATATAGAAGAAACTAATATAATTTTGTGTGGAATTTTATGAGATCTAGAACATTTATATTCAAACGAATGTGCTTCTATTGCCAGGTCAGCTCCATTGCTTTCTAAAAAAGTTTTGTTTCCATCTAGCATAGAGCGCCAAAATATTTCATTTGCCGTGCGAATGCTCGATGAGAAAAATATTCAAGCTTTCGTTCAAAATTTGCCTGGAGTGTATAAAATTGTTTGAAAATTGGCAGAAAATCTTTAATGTTCGACCCCTAAAGTCTGGATATCATCAAAGAAATCCCTTCAGAGATGAAATTAAACATAAGAATGACAAACACTTCAAATATTAAAATAAATTTTACAACTTTCTTCGTAGTTGGGAAAATCTAGAGTTTGAAAGTCCATCTTGTAAACAATATTCTGACAAATATACTCTTGACACATTTAAATCTTTAAAAAATACAAAGAAAGCATTATTTTACTGGTAATTTATTTATTTCAATTAGAGTTTGTAACTTTTAAAGTTGTATATATATTACTAGGAAAATTTCAAACCTATAAACTGAAGGTAAATTTGGTTGATAACAAGCAAATGAGCGGTTCACATTTCTATATATAAAAAATTGAGCGAGTCTGCTTGTACTCGAGACACTGATGTGTAAACATATGTCCTATATCGACATCATGGACATGAAAATCTAATAACGCCCTAGCGGCTAGCTTTTTAGAAGCGCCACTTGAGTCGTTGCAATCACGGCCGTGCTGGATTAGCTTGCTTCTCAATGCGCATGAGTTATGATGTGCATTTTAAGATCCTTTACAGGCGTAGGCGACTATGTGAAAATCGGCCTCTCCTATTGGTCGATCCGCATTGGTCCTCCGCTCGCTACGGGGGCTCGAGAAAAGGAAACTAACCAAGTGCTAACCCAAACTAACCCAGGACATACCTAACATCAAGAAAAAAACTGTTTAGAAACATAACCTTAATAAATAAATAAAAAAAAGCAACGGGGTTTCAACTCGGGCTGCCGAAGTTAGGTCTAACCATCTAAACCTCTCGACCACGCGAGCTCTTGCGACAAATTGATTGCATCACTAAGACATATTGTAATACGAGATGGATCGACCAATAGGAGAGGGCGATTTTCACATAGTCGCCTACGCCTGTAAAGGATCTTAAAATGCTTATGATGTCATATCGGTTTACACATTTCCGTCCCCACATTTCCGTCCCATTTGCTGAGATTACCCTCATACCGCCGCGTAAGATGTTTACACATCAATACCGCAAGAAAGATTGATAGTTTTAAGTCTGCTCATGCTGGAATCGTCCAAGTTTGATAGTTTGAAACTTTTTCAGTAGAAAAATTTTATTTTAACATTGTTGTTTTTATTAGAAATTATAAACTGAAACGCGAATAATAACAATAAGATGCTTTATTGTCAAAAGATTTCACAATTTGTAGACAAAGCTAGAGCTAGAGTACAAAACATGCAAAGCATATAAAAACACAAATAGAAACATACAATGAAAAGAAAAGGAAAAACCTAACTATACAAAACTGTACAAAACTTTATACAATGGTGCAAATTGTACGTGGAAGCATTTAAACATCAAATACTAAACACTAAACACCAAACATTAAACATTAAACCAGTGTGTAAGATGCTCAAAATTAAGTATTAATAAAAAAAGTCGTTTACTGCGTATAAGGCTCTCTCCAGTAAGTATGATCTCCAAGCTCTGCGAAAAGCGGGAAAAGATGTTATTGACTTCATTTCAAATGGCAGATAATTGCGCATTTTTTTGCATTGTACAGTATAGAGCTTTTAACTAACTCTGCTCCATATTCCCGGATTCAAATATGAATAAGGAAGGAAGAGCTATATATTTTAAATCTTTTAAAGAAATCCTGGCAGTGAGTTCTACTATTTAGTCTCAGTGAGTATCGAACAGCTCTCTTTTGTAGTTTGAAAATACGCTCAAATTGAGTCGCACAACGCGTACCCCAGAATGGAAGGGCGTATCGGTGATGCCACTCAATAAAGGCATAATAGACTATTCTAGCAATTGACAAGCCCCCTGTAAACCGTTCTTAACACAAAACAGGCAGAACTTAATTTTTTTGATAAGGCATCGATGTGCAGGTTCCACTTTATATGGTTGTCCACAACAAGCCCCAGGAATTTCAGATTCAACGACATCAATAGTGGTGTTATTAAGTACAAAAGATTGCAACGTACTTTCATATGACAAAACTTTAGTTTTTAGAAGCGTTGAGGCAGAGAAGATTAGAATGGCACCATGATTTAATGGTGATTAAGTCACTAGATCCTGTTCTGTGAAGCAAAGAGACTGACTTTACCGCTAATGTTCAGACAAGCAATGTCGTTGATAAACAGCAGAAACAAAATAGGGCCTAGTACTGAACCCTGGGGTACTCCACAATCTATTGGCTTGCAAGAAGACATGGACGTATCAACCCTCACAAGCTGACTTCTGTTGTTAAGATACGACTTAAACCATTCGAGAAGCACTCCTCCTAGTAATTGCATTACTACGAATGCAATTTGTTAATTTAGATATTATGATTTACACAATCGAAAGCTTTAGAGAAATCAAATCACAGTAAATTGTAGAGTGAGGGTTGTTCAGGCTGGAGTATATATAATTAAAGAGGGAAAACATAGCATCATTTGTGCATTTGTTACCTAAAAATCCAAATTAATGGTTAGTAAGTATTTTATATTTAGTGAGAAAAGATAGAAGCCCTTTTTTAACCAATCTATCAATGATCTTTAATAATGTGGGAAGAAGTGCAATTGGGCGATAGTTCGAAGCTTGGTCTTTATCTCTTTCTTAATGCAAAGGACTAATTATTTCCGTTTTAAGACAGTTTGGAAAAAACCCATTTTGGAATGGCTTGCTAATTAAAGTAGTAAGATGGTTTAATGTGCATTCCGGCAGGTTTGAGAACATTTTCAGAGTAAGCCAATCAGTCCCAAATGAGGATTTGTTTTTAATGTCTTTAATTGTACTGCGAAGCTCGGCTAATGCTACAGGCGTAAAGAAGAAACTGTGTAAATTCATATTAGCATTAGAGAGATATGAAAGTGGATCATGAGAAGGATTTATGGTGTTCGTTAAATCCTAAGCCATATTTACAGGTTTTTAGGTTTTCAGGTGAATTAGCGATTGTGCTAGACGAAGAAGTCTTAGTCCTTAAGTCATTTCCAATAGACCATGGTTCTTTAGCAATTTTACCGAAACTTCTATTAATACTGCCTCATGATCAGAGAAACCCGAGTTGAAGACAGTACAGTCAACGAATTCTGGATCAAAGATGACATAGTCTATAGTACTAGAACTAGTTTTAGTTATTCTAGTTGGTGAGTTAATATGCATGATTATTCCAAAAGAGTCGAAAATGGACCGAAGAAATTCTTGAGCAGCACACACACTGGAAAATTCAACATTAAGGTCGTCACACAAAATTAATTTGCTTTTTATGAAGATACCCAGTTCTTCATAATTGGCTTCTTTATTTTATATATCTGGTTATTGTGTCCATCCTCTACTTAAATAAACTAAGAATGGCGATGAGTGCATAACAATTAACAATCATTGCCTCTAGTGATACTGACTGAGTTTACAGACGCCTCAGGACATCATAAACATTATGAATATGTAAAAATGTAACTCTTTGAAACATCCTTCTAAAATTAGAGTTTTATCCACAATACCGAAACAGAATTTTTGCAGTTTCAATAAACTAATTAGTGAAAACTTCGAACATCAATTTTTAGTCAAAGCAACTCAAAGAAATATATTCAAGCAATTAATAATTTAAAAAATGGGGCAATTCTTAGAAGAAGCAAATGAAACCTGTACATTATGTAACAAATCTATTCGAATCAAAAGTTTCCCAAATCCTTTCAAATATTTGCCTGTTAGATCACAAATATCACACTTGATATGGAAACTACAACGAAATCAGAGAGGAAAATATTGAAATTTAAACATTAACTTTTTGGTACCTACAGGCAAAGATACATATGAGTTCAAATTGCTTACATAAGGTTATGATATAACTATTGGAAGCGACTTTCTTTGAAAATATATGTAAGGTTTCCATTATTACCTTTAGTTACCAACGGATCAACAAAGTTATCCCCCCTTGTGTTCCCATTATAAAAAAAAAACAAAAAGCAAAAGACAAAATGAAAAATATGTAATCAACAAACTAGCTTTAATACGTTAATGACATTAAAATTAAATACATGGTACCTACAAAAAAAGGTAAATTGATACACTAATGAGCATGAAATCGCCATTCACCTTTTTCACTACCCTTTTACCATATTCTTATTAATTTGATTTTAAAATATTTATATATAGGTCTGATTTTCTGAATTCATATTAACGGCCATATAAAGAAGTTTAACTTTCGTGTTTCGGCATTTTAGCTACTTATTGTAAATACTACTTAAGAGATGCTCTTTTATAGATCTTTTGTTAATATATTTTTTAAATCGACGTTTTTTTATTGCTTTTTCACAATAAAAAAACTAAAAGAATTAATTCCGGGAGAACGGGAGGGGGTAGGGAGTCCAAATTTTTATGGGAAGTGTGGTACCTCGAGGGCTACCGTGGGCCACATGGTGGGCGGCGGGGCTCTAATTTAAGGGGGAAATTTGGGGGAAAAACCGTTTTTTGGCCGTAGCTCTGCAACGAAGGCTTATCAAGGACCGACGACAATACAATAATTTTATAAGTTTATCGAATTATCCTGGTGAGGATCGCCAGGATTAAATAATATAGTTTAAAAAAATGCTTCCATAGTACATCGAACTAAAAAGTGGACTCGATTTTGGCCCACTTTAAACGGTCAGATTTCATTCAAACTTTGTAAACTTATCAAGGACCGACGACAATACAATAATTTTATAAGTTTATCTAATTATCCTGGTGAGGATCGCCAGGATTAAATAATATAGTTTAAAAAATGCTTCCATAGTACATCGAACTAAAAAGTGGAAAATAAATATAGCTTAAAAAAAACTAAAAAGACACGCTTTAATGACCAATCGAACTAAAAAACAAAAAATAATTCTTAATACAGGCAGAAAATAATAATGAACGAAAAATATTAGTATTATTGTGAAAAAGGCGTGGGGTGCTCGATGTACATAAAATATAGCACAAAGCGCCCCACGCTTTTTTCACAATAATACTAATATTTTTCGTTCATTATTATTTTCTGCCTGTATTAAGAATTATTTTTTGGCTTTTAGTTCGATTGATCATTAAAGCGTGTTTTTTCAGTTTTTTTAAACTATATTTATTAGGTTAAAAGAACCAGTTATGAACTGAAATGCTCTCTTAAAAGAGCACTAGACAGAATAAGAATTATGATGGTACCTATTGTTATTTTCACTGATTTTTAATGATTTATTCAAGAAATATGTAGGTGTAATTTGAGAGTTATTGAGGTTTAATACCAATACCATAAATTGGAAATTGATTTCATACCCATTTAAAAAAAATGTGCTTCACTCTAGATTTAGAATGAAATTACTTATTTGTATCATGCAAATCAAATAATGATAGCTAATTATTTATAGAAGTTCGCAATTAGCAAAAGGAAATATCCATAAAATTAAAGCTGTTTGAGCAAAACAATTTATTAATCAACTTGGCCTGTGTAAGGATATAATTTGTAATGATGAAATGATGTATTTGTCAGGAATGTCAGTCTTTTTTGTAATCAGTTTTTATCGGCCACGATGCCGATGTAGTAAGTATATAATTTAATTTCTAATAGCGAAATGATGTTGTGGTGGCAATTTATTACCAACAAAATTGTATTGAACTGCAGCTAAACGATATGCAAAAAATCACAGTACTTCGTAAAGATGCAACTAGGGGGACATTGAAAATGATGAATAAAAACGCAAAAACGTGATTTGTGTTTGAATTCAAACAGTTTTTAAAAGCAGGGTTTAAAAAAATAAAATACAAACACGAGTGTTTTTATATATTTAATTAAAGAAATGCATTTTAACATAATAATATTAAAACTTATCATAATTAAAAAAAAAATAAACAAAAAAGGTGCAGATATATTATTGCTTATAAATTACCCTCCACTTGTAGATAGGAAAATCTATTAATATATTATTAGCCATAACGTTACTGTAATATTTTTACCCTGTTCCGATTCGTTTTAGCCCGTTTTGGTGCCTTTGGATATTTTTAGTTAGTTTCGGTTAGTCATTCAATCAACTTTCGGTTAGTTTCAGTTAGATTCAATTTATTTTAGCCATTGGAACCGACTCCGATACGTTATAATCAGATTTAATCTTTTTGTTAGGTTTAGTTAGTCGGTTAGGTTTGGTTAGTCGGTTCGTTTTGGTTAGTTTTAACTAACTTTAATTTTTGTAACCTATTCTTATACGTTTTAGCCCGTTTTGATGCTTTTGGCTACTTTTGATTAGTTTTTGTTAGTCATTCAATTAGCTTTCAGTTAGTGTTAATTAATATATTTTAGTTATTTAAACTGGTTCCGGTACGTTATAAGCAATTTTAATGTTTTTGGTCAGTTTTGGTTAGTCGCCAAAATTCGGTTAATTTGAGTTAGTTTTAACTTACTTTATAATTTTTAATCTGTTCTGATACGTTTTAGCCCGTTTTGATGCTTATAGTTACCTTTGGTTAGTCATTCATTCAACTTTCGGTTACCTTCAGTTAGTTCCAATTTATTTTAGTCATTTGAACCGGTTCCGATACGATGAAATTTAATGTTTTTGGTTAGTTGCCAAAATTCGGTTCGTTTTAGTTAGTTTTAACTTACTTTAATTTTTGTAACCTACCTCTTCCGATTCGTCTTAGCACGTTTTGGTTTTTGGTTAGTCATTCAATCAACTTTCGATTACGTTCAGTTAGTTCCAATTTATTTTAGTCGTTTGAATCGGTTCCGATGCGTTATAACCAATTTAAAGGTTTTTGGTTAATTTTGGTTATTCGCCAAAGTTCGGTTGGTTTTGGTTACTTTTAAAATACTTTAATTTTTGTAACCTGTTCCGACACGTTTTAGCCCGTTTCGGTGCTTTTGGTTAGTTCCGGTTAGTCGTTCAATCAACTTTTGATTAGTTTCAGTTAGTTCCAATTTATTTTATTCATTTGACCCGATTCCGATACGTTATAATCAAATTTAAGTTTAAATAAACAAACTAGCACGATCTCTCACGTGTTATGTGGCAAACAGAAATATTTTCAATGTTAATATACATCCAAATCATAGATAAACAGACTGAAAAATATTTTAAAGATTATATTTGAGATTGAAAAGATACTAATTGTTTTCGTATAGCCGTCATCATCATCATGGGCAACCTTTAGATTGTACTTTTTGAACAAAGGAACAGGCACAAAAATTCTTATCCAGTAGCAGCAAACATTTGAATAACTCGAAATGTAATATGATATTTTGCATCAAAGTCAATTGCATCCATACCAGTCAAGAACTTGTTGTCAAATAATAATTGAAACAGAGAACATTTTCGTGAATTTGTTCAATTTTGTGTTGACAATATTCTATTTACTGATGAAACAACCATTACTTGAATGGACATATTCTGTTTATGGGCGGACAAAAATCCAATTACAGTTTAAAATTAACATTTGGTTTTAAATAATTAACGAATACTCATTGGCCTCTAAAACCTTCATATAAGACGAATGACCAAGATTATCAAATATAATTCCTTTGATTTATTTGATGATGTTAGCTTAGATGTTCGTGGTAATATGTGCTTTTTATAAGATTTTGCACTAGCATACTCTTGTCCGGTAGCAGTGTAAAATCTTCTAAATAATGTATTCACTCAACGCTGATTTGGCCTGGAAAGTGAAAATGTATGGCCCGTGCGAAATCCAGAGACTGCTAAGGCAAGTTACTCTGAATCGGTTTATTTTCACGCAAGGAAGCTAGTATTGCTTTAATTCAGAGATGACTCCTTTATGTTCCGTAGTTATCACCAGACGACGATGATGACTTTCAACCGCTGTTGGATATCATTAGCAATCTGAAGGAAACCGTTGGGGATGCAAGGCACCTGAAGGAATTCAGCGCCAAAAATTTTATTCCAAGAGATAAAGCTGGCTTTTATCGTTACCATGGATCACTCACGACCCCTGGATGCAATGAAGGAATCATATGGACTGTATTTACCAGTACTCTACCCATTTCCAAAAAACAAGTAAGTTCTATATATGGATCTAATTTCTCACCAGAGTTATGCAAATAGTATTGCGAAGGAAAAGCAGGAGATAACAGAAAGAATAACTTTTCATGAATTCACAAATAAAATAACTTTTCCTCTTGGGGAAATATTTTTGGAATAACGAGCCATAATGACAACTTTTACTATTAACATTTTCACGCATCTGCAAAAAAAAGTGGTTTACTCTTCAGTACTTTATCAATACCCAGTATGGAAAATTTTTAAATTAACATAGTTTTTGGGCATCTAAAAACAAGCATGCTATCTTATACAAAGAAATCATTTCTTTGTAAAAGTATTCCCTCTACCATTGATTTACCAAATCAAAAATGTGCTAAGCACTTAGCGAATATGTGATCTAATTCTTTGTTTCGTCCTCCGTGTATGTTTCTACATTCACAGCTCAATAAAATTGATAAATATTCAAACTAAAGATAAAGGTACCCTCATACCATTGTTGTTAATACATAGATTGTCTACAGGGGATTTAAAGACTTACTGATTTATATTTTGATACAATATGATTCGACAATAACTTTTATCACTTTGGCATTGAACGTTAAGGATCCAAACTTTTAATTGCATGTTATATTGTTTCACTAGCAAAAATCCTATAAATCTGAATACTGATCGCAAGAAGACATCCCTCAAACATTACTTAGGGGTGCTCTAAAGACATCTTATATCGGGAAATATGTAGAACCAGCATAGCCAAAAAAATTTAAATGGATAAATTAGTTTTCAGATGTTAAAATTTCAAAAACAATTTAATATGGAAACATGGATGTTCTACTGTACAAGAAGGTATTTAAAAACGTCACCTGAGTTATTAAAAAATGTAACGAGTTATAGTGTGATTTTATGCTACCGTATTCGCTATCTGCTCTGGTCCGCCCTGTACAGTAAACCGCGTATTATTGATTGGTGTTATATAACTTTATTGCATCACCATCATTTAAATGAACAGATTTTGGCAATCGTGATTGCGATAATAAATTTATCTCGCTACTAAAATAAAATGTCTTTAGTTCATTTATAGGTTGATAAATTTGTTCGTGCGCCTTTTCGTTTCACAAATTTCAAGATCAAAAGTAGACCTAGAATGTTTTTTTTTTGTTTTGATTAGGAGAATCAGATTTTAAGGCAAGCCTATGGCTTGTCTTAAGTTTGATTTGCGTAATAAATACAAAAGTTATATAATTCGAGATCTAAGTAATGTTAACATTATTTGTGGGCTTACGAGATGCAAATCAATTACATTTTTATGTGGCTAAAAATATTTGAAGACAAAAAATTGCATTATTTTGAAATTCAAATTAGGATCAACATCTCGAAATATACCAGAAAGTAAACCTATAAATTTTCTTATAGGTTAAAATATTTGAAGCGATTCAAACCGAAGACAAAGTACCCCTGATGAAAAACTATAGGTCTCTGCAACCTCTCAATGAAAGAACACTATACCTGAGGATCAGCCCCATTAGGGATAGCGGCTCAGCCGTTCAACCAGCATCTGTAGTATTGTGTATAAGTTTAATAATGCTTCGTTTCTTATACTCTAGGCTGTGGTAATTTTGGAGAAAGTCATTCTTACAGAGGCGATTATTTGTAGTAAAATTGTGCCAAATTAGTATACTTCAGTGCATCTAGGAAAGCATGGAATATTTCTTTTAATAATATTTTTAGGAAATTTATATACTCAATGGCATTCTCCAATACAACGTTGTATTTGGGATTTTACCGAAATAATTAAATTTTCTTTTGTGATATTACGATGTTATAAAACGGCATAAGAACAAAATGTTTTTACTATTTAAACAAATTATTTATAAACCCTATATTTCTGTCGGTTTATTTTTTTCTCCTTAATTTTAGGACAACTGATTAGTAAATATATGTTGCTTCTATTAGTTTCATATGAATTATTATTCAAATTTATTCACATTAAAGTATTTGCTATTTTTACTAACTAGTCCTATTCCGCTCTTACTTAATTGCTAGCACATTTCTTGAATCAAGGTTCTGTATTTCTTAACGCATAAAAGTCTGTCTATGTGAGATTTATTGGCGAACATTTTCAAATACAATGATGTCATTATTTTGGCAAACATTTTTTATCATTTGACGTTAATCCAGAAGAGAAGCAGGTTCCGTCTCAAACACCTTTTGTTTCAATCAAATCAATTCATCGGGTGGCGGAGCCTGCCATGCCGTAGGACCCCGACAACCAATCCAACCATCATGGAAATTAGTATCTAAATAGCTACACACATTTCTGGAGTAATGCGGAAGAGCTCCATCTTGTTGTAACACAAGTTCCATAAGGATTCTTCTTAATAGTTATGGCGATGAGGGGATCGATGGCATTTTCCAGTAGGTATATCCAAATACAATAATTATCCTATTAACTTTTGTTAGATGAATTATAATACAAGTCCTACAATGGGGTTTCATAATAACCCAGCTCAAACATAAATGTTTTATGGACGCTGGGTATGGGCCCTTGATATAAAAGAGTGTCATATCTGAAGCACAGCAACAGTCAGAAGTTAGGTGCATTGGCACTAATACTAATACAAACATAGAAGCAGGTTTGCACTCATTAATGACCAACAGCCTTCTGAAAAACATGTGGGTTTACATCATTCTGATGCTGACAATTTTATCTACAAACTTTACCATTATAAAAATGTACAGGGTTAAAAACAAGCAACAAGGACTAGACAAGGCGATTTTTTGACTTTCCCTGTACTTTTATAAAAAAAAAACTGAAATAGCCATCTTATGTAATTTTCTACCGCGAATTCGGATATGGTCAGCAAAAAACAAATGAACATCAAATAAAAGTGCTAGGGGTCACTTTGGTATTTTTTTAAATGGAACACCCTTTATATTACTACATTTTTGGGCTCTCTAGAAAAATCGAAACACATTTTGTGTATAATATCCTATAGGTACCTATCTTTAGCTGTTTACCAAATATTGACAGTTGAAAGTCGGGCATTTTGACACTTTGACAGGCTCTAAAATCTAAACCGCACGAGATCAAAGAAAACGGTTTGCACATTCCTATCTTGGGTTTTCATAAGCTATCGAATGATAGTAACTTTGAATTTAACCGGAGTTCCGGTTAATTTTATCCGCAGGTTAAATTCGAAGATACTGTCATTCGATAGTTTATGAAAACATAAGATAGGAATGTGCAAACCATTTTCTTTGATCTCAAACAGACTTTTTATATGTCAAGAAGTACATGGCCTTCATTTCCAGCATGTTTTAAACTGAATGCGTAAGATTTTTCTCGTATAGAATAACATTAAAAATGCCGCCATTTTGTATTGAGTGGAGTGAAATTGCCGACTTGAAATTCTAGTATTATAAAGTACTTGCTTAGAGCTTCAAGTTACCGGTCATCTTAAATATTTTGTTTGCCAATTGGCACTAATTTACTCGTTCTCAAATTTCAGTTTAAAGAAAGGCACTGTGTAATCGGATTATAAATGGTCACATCTATTTTATTCAGCGATACATCACTTCAAATATCACGTTTAGAACCAGCTCAAAAAGTATCTTCTTTCAAATCAAAGATTGTGTCTGCTGTAAACGGCGTTTTTATTTGGAAATTTAATATCAAAAGTAATATTTCAAAAAGGCATATAAACACATATTTGGGTATACTGGCAAGAGAATATTTGTTTTTCTATGGTTTGTTGTGTTATTATCGTTTTTATGCGCCGAGAAATGCAAAAAAAAATTAGCGAATTTGCTAGTACTCAAGATACTGATGTGTAAACATATCCTATATCGACATCTTCGACATGAAAATCTAACACCTGAATATAGGCAATGACTTATTTGGAATTGGTTGCCTATATTTTGGCATAAGGTCCGCTTGCACATTTCCGTCCCAACCGCTTGCACATTTCCGTCCAATTTACCGAGATTTACCCTCATACCGCCGCGTAAGATGTTTACACATCAGAAATAGATGTATTTCTAAACTCATTTTGTTGTATATTAGGAAGCAATGTATGTGAGCAGCTGGGCGTAAGTCACTCATGTTAACTCATACTGTAATTACAACATTTCCGTTAAACGTTCTATGACCGTGACTAAAAAACGTATATTTTAGATCATGCGACTGAGGTACCCCAAATAAATAATTCGGTTTTGTATAATTGGCATATTTGGAAGTGCAAGTTTCTGTGCCAAATATTGTAAAAAGAGCCTTCGCTTATTACTGTAATTTTTTTGCCAGCTAGGGTTTTTCTTCACGAATACAATGTAAGGATTTAGGACAGTCATATCAATTATTTCCATGAAGATTCTTAGGCTACCTTTAGTACATGGGTACTGCTGCCTGGTCATTTTATCCACATTGTCGACGTAAAGTAGATTTATAATGAATTTCTTCTCAGTTAGTTCATCACCTAATTATTGAAAAACTGTGTTGTACAACTGCCTTTTTGAGACGTAAGAAACAATGGCCATATTATTGGAAAAACCGAAAATAAAAACTTTCCATTATGAGCGGAATTTGAAAGGAACTCGGACCGAATGAATCCAAAAATGCATTGCTTCATGCAATGACCTAAAATAGGGTTGCATCATATCTAAACCAAACTCTCTGACCTTGACTGACTTCACGTTGATCACCCAACATTCCAGTGTACACTTAACTATTCAAAATGAAGAGGGTATCAAAGCCAGCGCAAACCCAAATTTTAATCCCATATCAATTGTGTTTATTTTTTTATATAGACCCTAAAAGAGTGATTTCCTCTAAAAGCTGACAAAGGTTCATCAACAGTAATATTGGTACCAGGGGAGAGAAATTATCTATGCAGTTTTTATCAAATCTCAAAGTCTGAATTTATTTATCATTGAATCTATATAAAAATGGTTGTTTGAAAGGTTTCTTTCTGAAAATTGAAGTTTTCTCCCAAGATTTTTGCCACTTGCTATGAGTACTGCAATAAAGCATATAATTCATCTATGATAGCATATTTCCACTTTGATTTATTCTTAGGGTGACTTTCGTTCCACTTTATTACGTGACTCTTGCCATGCCTATTTGTTTCAGTACATATGTCAACAAACCTAATTTCTGTTATGTAATATTTGAAAGCTTCTTTTGTCGAAGTAATGTTCAAGCTAAAAACCGCTTATTAAAAAATCTTAACATATTAGTAACCCTACCATTCTGCACAATTTCGCGAGATTTTACTCTATTATGTGTTATACGTCTCGTGATTGCAGGCGGCTATAAATTTCATTCAATTCTAGATTTTGCATTCATTATTTCTCCCACTACAACAGCAACGTCGGGGATATCTATTTGCTCTTCAATATGATCTTCAGCCTCTGATTGGGAAACTCATTTCGACTTCATAGTCAATATCGTCGCTTTGCTCCAAAATCATGCGTAATTCTTCATCAATATAATATTTAGGACGCGTCATTATCAAAAACGGTAAGCATTACCTCACCTAGACAAAGCCAGAAGCAAACTACAGAACTATAGAGAAGCACTAAATGCCAGTTGTGTCTAGAGATACCAATTCTACTTTGGCTTTCGGGTTTTCACATGTGCAGAGTACGGGTGGGACCGAATGTATTAGAATTACCCATGTCTTTACGGTCCAGTGAATTGCTTTCAACGGTTTGGTAGTGCAGTGGTCAGACACTGTGCTTTTCATACGGGCAACCCGGGTTCGATTCCCGTCGGTGGAAACACGCTTTTTATTTTTTTAAGGTCATGTTTTTAAAAAATAATTCTTCATTTTGGGCATGCATTGGGTTAGTTTTGGATAGTTTTCTTGGTTGCGCCTTCGAAAGTTTGAGAAATTATAACGCTGTACATTAAAAAACTGTGAAGAAATACCTTTCTTTAAGATTACCTAAAATATGAGGAATGAAAAAATTACATATAAAAAAGCGAAGATTGGGGTACAAAAACTCACAAGGTCATGAAACGATTAAGGCACTATAAAAGAATAACATTTTCTGGCACAGAAAAGTTTTCGGTAAGTTTCATACTACCTCGAAATCCCGTATTTTGTTCCGTCCGGATCACAGCTCTGGAGAATAAGTGAAACTCAAAATATTATACTCACTATTAGTACTTAGAGTGTCTATTTACCACCGTCAAAATCTTAATTTCTATTACGATGTATGCACTCTATAAGATCAAATGACATTTTCCATTTTATTAGATGCGCCATTGTCTTTGCTATTTTTGCATTTACTGATGAATTGGCAAGGAAAATCCAAAATGTATTTTCTTCAATCATGATTTAATCATATTAGTAAATATTTTGTTTAATAAAAATTCATATATTGTTAGTTTCGACATTTTACTCTCCTTCATCATTTCAATTTATGGTGAAGAAATGTTAACGAGTTATGAACTGTCGGTAAAAAAACTTAGAGGAAATATTCCTAGCTCACCTATTTATTCAAAGAGCTGATCATATTTTACTGTTATTCGAATAATAATCTAATTATTATGTCTTGTATCTCCAAATGGTACTTAAACTTTAAGACTAGAAGTTATTTGGTCATTTTAAAAATATCAAAACTTTGCATTTAGTTATATTTTGATTGTAAAATTTATCTTATTAGTGCTAATTAAATAGTTGTAGCTTGGATATAATGCAGTTACTCAATGTTGAGACTATCGCTTAAGAAATTATCTTAAACATGGGAAGTAGAACATACGACTAAAAAAGGTAATACATACATATCGTCTAGTTACGCAGTTAGCACTGTGATTATGTTAAAATTGATGTTCGTATCAGTTATTTAAAACTGACACTGTTATCTATAAGCCATGCATTAATGATAGGTAAAAGCGTAAGAATTAAAAAATCTATGCAATGAGAAAATAAAAGACAGAAGGTAATAAACGATATATTGTATAATCTATTTATTAATCTATTTGCTAATAAAGTAATCAAAGATAACTTTTTCTAATTTTATGATTATTGTAGATATTGTAAATTAAGGTAGGTAAAATATAATTGTAATTTTTATTTTGTTGTTACGAAATTGATATGGCAAAATAGTTATTTAAGTACCAAGAGCGTAAAATGCTACTTTTACAGCAGCAGCCAATGCGTGCGAGGGCAACAATCAGCTACAAGTGCTTCTTTTCGCAAAAGGTGCAAGGTGCAAAAAATACTTTTTTACGAATTTGATCTAATGACGGCCCAAATTGTAAATATTATTTTTGTTGACCCTATATATCGACTTTTTTGTCGTGTCAGTCTCATACTTAAGTAAAAAAGAAATTACAAGTGGTATTAATAAATTTGTAAAATTTTTGATCCGCTGGCTTTTTAGTTATTTTTACGCTCTAGGGCATAAAGGTGCCATTTTACGCTTGCAAATAGAGGCGTAAATTGTATTTTACGCCCGGTCGTACAAAAACTATTTAAACTGCCTCCTAAAATTTATATCTGACTACTCAAACTTTTATATGTTAAGGTTTTTTTTTTCAAGTTTATAGTAGCTATTTAAGATAAAATAAATGACGTAAAAAAAAGGGATTTGTATTATTACATGGATGCCTTATTTGCTACTCTTAAAACTTCTCGCTTACAAAGGCTCTAACGCCTAGTACACTTCTCCAATAAGTGAGCGCAATATTAAAAAGTAACCAAAACTTTTAGTGTTAATTTTTGTCAACACTATGTGGATTTCGACAAATTTCTTTTGAACGACAGCTTGTCTCTTTTAGAAAGCTAGTCTACTGCTGTATGCGCATTGAAAATACGACAATTGCATCGTGTTTTCTCCATAAAACTTGTAACACCCTGTGGAGTTCATTCGTTCAACAAATACATCAAGTTAGAATCCAAATCAATATCTAGCCTTATCATTTTGTTTCTGATTTATTCTATTATCTTTACTATGTTGGTGTTTAGAACCTTCGGCAAAATGCACATTTATCCACAATACCGAAACAGAATTTTTGCTAACTGTTTACTTAATCAAGCGGAACCAATCCGGGAATCCCACTAGTTGCTCGTTCAACCAATACAATGGACTATACGGAATAGGCCATCTATCTCTATTTAAACTATTCTTACATTTAACAATTTCCATACTTGCATATGCATCTACTAATCCCCTATCAGTTATGTTATGAATTAATTTTAAAATTTTAATTGTTATTCTATGTGTTTTGCATCTCGTTTGTATAGATCTTCTAGTTTGCCCAACATACTTTTGGTTACAATCCATGCATCCAATTTCATAAATTCCACTTTTTTCCAATATTTTAATTTGTGGTCCAAAGGACAAAATTGAAATATTAGAAAGAAGTGGAATATATGAAATTGGATGCATGGATTGTAACAAAAAATATGTTGGGCAAACTAGAAGATCTATACAAACGAGATTCAAAGAACGCATATATCATTTAAAGTATGCTAGAACATAAAAAGCAAGTGTTGCCGAGCATGCTTTTGATAATAATCATAGAATAACAATCAAGCATTTAAATTAATTCATAATATAACTGATAGCGATTGCGTTGGATATTTCGAAGGCATTCGACAGAGTTTGGCATGATGGACTGCTCAACAAACTGCCTTCGGACTGCCAGCCTCTCTCTGCAGCTGGCTTGCCAGTTTCCTTAAGAACCGATCTCTGCACGTTGCAGTTGATGGACATCTCACACATTCACCATTAACGCGGGCATTCCTCAGGGCGCAATACTTTCACCAACTCTGTTCCTGATCTATATTAACGACCTGCTGACTGAAACGAATAATCCTGTTTACAATTTTGCAGATGACAGTACCCTTGTCTCCCACTTAAGATCAGAAAAACCTTTACCAGCGACTGAGATTTATCACCGCAGACAGGAGCAGATTACAGCAAATCGAGACCAGGAGAAGTTCAAATTTGGGGCGACATAAATTCGGTCCAGTTCAATGCAGCGAAGACCCAAGCAGCCACGTTTACCTAGAGGGCCAATACGGCGGGCCCTAACATCATTATGACAGGACCGACTATTTCTTTATCCTCGTCAATCGGGTGTCTCGGTCAACAGCAATATGTCCTGGCATGACCACGTTGCTAACATGGCAAAATCAGCCCCCAGAAGCTTGGTGCGCTATTTCGCAACAAAAAACTGTATACACCGCAGCAGTTGCTCTTGCTCTACAAAGCGCAAATAAGATCGTGCTTAGAATATTGCTCACACATCTGAGGTGCCGCACCAAAGCACATCCTAAAGTTGCTGGATACCATTCAGAAGAGAGCTGTGCGTCTCGTCGGCGACCCGGAGTTGACCCGGAATCTGGATAATCTAGAACATCGCAGACATGTGGCCGAGATGTCCCTGTTTTACAGATATTCCCAGGATTTGGCCCGCCTCATCCCGCCTCATCCCGCCGCTTTACAAGAACTCCTTTGTCTGGCGCACTGCATCACTATGGAACTCACTCCCAGGACATCTGTTTCCCCCAAATTACAACCTACAACTATTCAAGAACCATGTCAATCAACATCTTCGCACACACACCGCTCGTCGAGCGTCATAGGATCTCCCTTTGGTGTGTGTGCACTGCCATAAAAAAATATCACTTTCTTGATCAATTAATCATTGACTGCGAGCAAATTTCCTGCGCTCTGGATTGCGCCCATTGGTCTTTTTAAAAGCTATTTTTCTTTTGACCTGCAAACTTGTTTCCACTTTTCCCCCAAAGCGCCAAGAGAATTAGCTACTAATTGGAACTTTCATTATTTTGGATATATGAAATTTAGTGTTATATAGTTGACTATTTCGAGTGTTAATTAGGTTTCCGTATTGATCTTTTGCACAGACCAATTGATCGTGGTGCAGATTCTGGTCTTATGAATGACTAACCCAAAGTAATCTGAGCTGCAATCTAAAATCATTTAACAAAGCGTTGGCAAAGTTTTAACTTACTTTCTTTTGAGAAAATGTTGCATTACTTATTCGCACTTTAGTGCTCTCAAATCGCCCAAAATAACTTTCAAGTCTAAATTCTATATCCTACTATGAAATATATTTTAGAGCAAGTAATTTTATAAATATATTCAGCAGTTTTCATTTTAATTACATGTCTAAAGTTCCCGTTTCTTTTTAAAGAGCAAACTCAATTTCATCCAGTTTCATATGATGTGCTCCCATTTCAAACTGCACGAGTAACCCAGCAGGTAATCATCTTACCAAAATTATTGACTATTTCGCATGCACTCGTGCAGTTACTAAGACCCTGCTTTAATCTACATAACCGCAGGTAGAGATCATAATAGATAATTCTTCTGCTCATAAATTATGTAAGATTATTGCATTAAAAGCATTAATTAATCAGATACATAGCCATATTGTAATTTTTCACTTGATTTATGTATTGAATAAAATATTTAAGTATTGTCGGAATTTCCAGCTTTTTCTCCGTTTCAAATGTTTCATATTTATTAGCTATGGTTTGTGATATTTTATGATCGTGTTTTTAGGGAAATCATGCACCGTGTTAAATTTCGTATCCAAACGTGCACTAATCAAAACCTTAGCATTTGGTATCCCTCCCCACTAGGTCAATAAATTGCATAACTTGAGATATATATTTTTTTCTAAATTATTATCTGATGCTATAAGTGAATGAAGGGCTTTATGTAACATTTTTAAAATAAAGTGAAGTTTTGCGTAAAATGCCAGACTTTAGCACCTAGAATTTGTATAGATTAATTTTGTGGCAATATGTGGCCAAATAAAGAAGTCGCAATAGAAGACACGCACGCGACAGTCCAAAATTCCTAGGCGTGACGGGGAGCGCGCGCGGCGCTAGCGACGCCTGTCCGAGGCGCGTCACTACCCGACTGCTGTCGGTTTTTCGATGGCAGATCAAAGAAAGAGCGAGGCGCAGTGTGGACGGGTACTAGTAGGCGCGTTGCAATCGCGCGAGAAATCAGTGAAGAAGTGCAATTAGAACTTATACGTGGCGCGCGCGTCTCTCTACATGGATCACAGCAGGCGCGCGAGAAAACCGTGCTCGTCGCGTACGCGTAGCATGCGCGCGGCCGGCGCGTCGCGTGCGTGTTGCGCGCGCGGCTCGTCAGGTCTGTACGCACCTAGATAAGCACTAGGTAGGTCAACATTCTCGCTATTGATAAAGGCTCTGAATACCATCTTTCATGTCATCTTATTGGTGCATAACGTTCTTTGTATCAAATGCGACAATTTTGGCCGATGAAAATGATTGCTGCGTCAAATGTCAATTCATCATGTGATTCGATATTCTTGGAAGCTTGAAAGTTATGGATGAAATGAATCAAGCAGCGGGTACCTAAGTGTTCACAAATGTATCTTTTAATTTTAACGCATCAGATCAATAAAATTAAAGGCAAGCGTACCTTAGATCGTTTGTTTACGGTTTCCTTTATTTTAAATGTCTTGCTTTTTATTTTGACGCTTAAAAAATACCAATTACACAGGTGCAAACGTTGGCTCAAGCGATAGTGCTCTGTGAGGAACCCTGTCACAAGCCTCGTGAGTAGCTTCGCCTGCCTCCTTTCTGGAGTAATCCACAATAGATCCCAGGCCCACACATTCATTGTATTCCTTAGGAAGACGATGGCCGTAGGTACTGTAGGATCGGGGCAACTGAATTGTGGTGAAGTCTCATTAGGCCGAAAATCGAAACAAAATAAATACACAGGTTCGTTGATATGTATGGAAACGGTCGATTATTTCCTAAAGTATAATAGCTATTTATAGCTATTATCAGTGGCGGCTCGTGAGGTTTTAAATAGGTAGTGCGCAATTTATGTAAGTTTTTTCGTACGAATAGGGGGACGTCCGCTGCAGGCGCCGCCGGAGGTTTATCCGCCGAAGGCGGAAAGTTTTGGGGGTGCCACGCCCATTTTTTACCCAAAACTCGTTAAAATCGTTTAAAAAATGAATTCGACGCCCTCTTGAATGGTAATTGTTGCGCACTAAAAGAAATTAATAAGTAGGTACTTATCGATTCCAGAAGGGCAAACCATTAAAACAGTTTATTGTAACTACAAGTCAATAAAGTTCAAAAAAAAAATCAGGAGAAGTTCGAAAACGTTAAAAAATATATCGGTTTGATGGCAAAAAAGTGTTATTGAACATCTTTTTGTCGATGGTTAGCCCTTCGACTTTGCCGTTTCCTAGCTTTAAAGTGACACATGTTTGGTCTAATTTTAAAACCGGCATCGGTCGCCCTAACCTCTTTATTTCAATCTTTTTATTCAGATCCAATAGAGAAAAGTTATTTTTAATAATATTGTCAACTGAATTTATGCCCCCACAGCAATTGTCAGAACCCGAGCTACTAGCCATGACAGTAGAATAATAGTATATAAATAAAAATATAAAACACTAAACAATATTACGTACACTATACTCACGAGTTTATATTCAGCTAATTAACAAGCGTCAACGAACCGATCAAAACAAAAATAAATTCACGGCTCGACTGGAGTATAATACAGAATAATACTTATAATAGTAGTATGTAATATTCGCCCTAAAAAACGATTTACCTCCCACTTTTTCCACACAAGCTGAATTTTTCAGGACCTATAATAAATGGTGTTGCAGCAGCCGTAGCTTGAAGACGAAGATGCTGGACATATTTAATTAGGGCGTAAACCCATGATGTCTCTCATTATTTATTGTTATACCATTGTTAGTTTATAAGCAAAAAATATGGGATTCGCTCTATTACCTTGTCAAGACATAAGCGAAACTTTTATAAAGAATATTTTTTTTTCATTTAGGCCTTCCCTTTTTGTTAAATGAGTGTTATATTTAAAAATAACTATTTTTTAATTAAATTTTTGTACGGTTGAAACCGAGATATTCACATTTAAATTTTTTTTCGGCCATATGGGCTAATGCAAATGATTTTTTTTGAATAATTATCAAAAAATACTGCCTACAAAGACCTTATTGTGCATTGAACCAAAAAATAAGTATTTTTTCCTCTATACGATGGTACCAATATCTCGATTTTTTATGATAGTGTCCTTTTGTGGAGTCTAATTTTGTATAATAAGGGTTATCTTATCATGTACTTTCATCCCTGAAAAAATCAGCTTGTGACACCATACTATATACGCAAGAATTGCAAATTATCACTAAATTAAGCTACAAAGTGCGGATCTAAAAGCGCACGGATGAGCCTTGACTTCTCGTGATTTTACGAATATTCCCGACCGTTTTGCATGACGAAAATGCATTTAACAAGAGCGCCGAACACTAGCGCACGGCAGATTTAAACTAGTTGTGGATACGGACGGAGGCCGCCGTTAGACGCTCTGCGTTTTGATCGTCGCCGTCGTGCCTCGATTTCGCTCTTATAAATAATGTATTCTGCGGCCAGTGGAGATTCAAAAATATGTAAATTCGCAAATTATAGTTACTTTATGTTAAATTGTATGTAGGGAATATTTTATTTTTCCGTTTACTTTCGAAGGCAGTGCGCGCGCACGGGCGCACTTATTGAAAAGCCGCCCCTGGCTATTATACTTTTTATAAATGTTAAGCAGAAAAGTTTTAGGGTTTTTTTAAAACTATCAGAAAAAGTAAAAATTATTTATACAGGATTGGCTGTAGAATCCAAACGCCTTAACTTACACAAAACGCATTGCACTTTCCTATCTTAATTTGAGTTAGTTTGGGTTTGTATATATAATAAAGTCGGGGCCCAATAAATTTTATGGGGGGCCGACCTCGTCGCACCGCAATTCATCCAAGGATTAAAACACCGCCATTAAAAGCAAATTACCTGCCAAAATCCTCACCGCAATTCATGTGCGCCCTGCCGTGTAGGATATACCTGATATGGATTCGGGTCCCGTTGAACGCCTTACGAAACACTGTCGTGCCAGATGATCAGCCTCTTCATTTTAAAGAACAGAGACCTAACCTTAAGTGATTTTATCAAATCCTGTAATGGCTAAATATTAGGCCTGAATATTTAAAATTCGTACCCGAATTTGAGGGGAATCTGATCTAAACCATTATTTGTCAATTTGTGGATCGGTAATAAAAATTTTTTATAATATCAATAATCTAAATGATTTTCAAAACTTTTACTGGCTAAATAACTAAGTGGCACTGCAAAAATTGCACTAATCATACAAGCCACATTGGATGATTTAAAAATAAACTAAGACGAAGTTTTGCAGACCAAAGACCAAAGAGATGTATCGTGTTTGAATAGGCAACATCCAAACAAATAACCCAACCAATTTTAAGACAACTCCAAAACATTGAACTTAATTTAGTGATTCATCTCCGCCTCAACTAGACTTATCTAAAGTTCATTTGGACCACCTAAATTCAGAAGAATGAAGTACAATTTTAAACCTATGTAAGAAATTTGAGTACGTTTTCTATCAAGAGGAAACTTCTTTAACATTTACTACAAAGATGACACCACAGTTGAGATACCTGTATATACACAAGAAATTACAAGTATCTATTCATCCATAAAAAAAGAAGTAGAAACCCAGATTAAGAAGATGCTTAACCAAAACATAATCAGACCGTCAAATATTCCGTGGTCAAGACTTGCCTGGGTAGTGATGCGCGGGTCAACAAATTAAAGGATTCCTTGAACTACTGGGATATTATACGAGATTCACAACTTTGCCAAGGTAGCAAAGCTCCTTACAATGTGTTTGAAAAGGTAGCGAAAATCGAGCACTACCACATTTAATTATTAGTTTCTAAAAAGGAGTTGGCCTATCGGCTTTAATTAACTCGAAAAAAAAACAAAATTGAAATTAAAAATTCTTCGCTCTATTACCGGGAAAGTAAATCCAAAATTTTGATTCCCCAGATAATGGTGGCTGAGATTTTCTGATCTTGTTGATGTATCCGTTGCGAATGCATAGTTAATTTTTTGGGAAGGCTATTTACCCTATGAATTACAGAATGCCTTGTCAAAATTTTGAAAATATCTAGGGTTAAGTATTCGGAAAGCTCTGGAAAAATATTGGCAAAATATCAAAAAAGAGAAAAGTGCGCCAGCGCCAATGTATGTCACAGGTTTGATGAAATCAAACACTCTCCAGGATATTCAGACAAAGGGAGAAGATATGTCTATTGTGGAAAGAATGCAAACTTTATTTGTATTAAGTTTCAACAATCCAAAACATGTTTTCTTCAGTATCGCACTAATTCACACACTACGAATCCTGCACGAAGCGTTTGACTTGAGAATAAGCAGTGGCTAGGGATTTAATATCATAAGCATCATTCCTACAACATTATAGGAATATAATGCTAGTAGTAGATGTATTATTATATATATGGTTGTGTTATTTTGCGATCTGTGTATAACGTGCTATATTAGTTTGAGTTACTAATATACTTGTGAATAATGAATTCATTCATTTTAACGGTTTTGTCTAGACTCTACCAAAGTTTCATAGGCTAAGCCATAATTCCATTATCCTTCCACGGCACGACTCGCCCACGAATGCAATAAAATATTGATTTGTTTGAATTACCTATATGGTTCATATTTGTAAAATGATGAATACAAAATATTGAGCTAAAATTAAAAATTGCCTATGAAATTCCTTATTTTTGAAACAACATGGGCACGTTTGTCTAATATAAAAAAAACGATATAAATACGTTAATCGTTTTAATTTCTAGAAACGGACCATCAATGAGTAAAGCTGCTTATGACCATAGTTAAGTAGACTCATTAATTTTCAGCAAATACAATTTTTTTTAAATACGTTTGTGGGTTTACAATCCTACCTCATTGCAAAAATTTTTATAAAACTTTCGTTTTAGGGCAATGCATTACTTGATTTTTTTCAAAAAATAGCTTTCGTATGGCTTCCTACGTTTAGTCAGTAATCGTTAGTTCAAAAAGTAACATTCACCTATAATAGATTTTAGTTTACTTATGACTCATTTTAATTTACTCAACATCTTGAAATTATTGCCATTTATATGATGAATACGGTACTAAAACAGAGTTTTATCCACAATACCAAAACATAATTTTTTCCTCGACCATGTTAGCATCATCAGGAGATGATTAAAACTGTTTTAATCATCTCCTGATGATGCTAACATGGTTAGCGAAACGCGCGTCTAGTGAAAAAATCTGTTTCGGTATTGTGGATAAAACTCTGTTTTAGTGCATTTCGCCGAAGGTTCCAAACCCCAACATAGATGAATACGGTAGACAAACATATTATTTGTCGACATCGATCATATCTATATATTGTCACGCCCTGTGTGGGCGCGTGGGTTATGTAGCTCATTTAGGTCCGATCTACGCCAGGCAAGAAGAGAAAATACAGAACACACGTCGATTCAACAATAGGAGTGTCTATTGTCAAAAGACTTTACCCTATGGTAGAATGAGCATGCGATAGGTTATGAGTCTTAGTCACTTTATAATAAAGTTTTTAAGAGTTTCATTGTGTTTCATTTATGGTTAGTTTTTGCTCTTTAATTTAACTAATGATTTTAGCAATTTAACGGCAGGTTGTACGGGCTGCACTGTAGAGGTAGCACCTTTAGTTTGAGACAGTCGCATCGAGAGTCATATACTGGAGATGGTTTCAAACAACTGGACCTCACAGGGCAGTCAGCTCTCACTTATGGCTCCACGTGTCCTGGTAACTGTATCGACTTGCAGACTAAATTATGTGAGGGTAGCCAGATATAGTGAGAAAATTAATGCTGGGCGCAGCAGCATTAAAAGTGATTAGTAGGGCGTACTTTTGGTTACAAAAGAAAAACGACTCTAAATCACACAACTAAAGGAGTGACAAAGATTGTCTAAGCGGTTTTAGCACTGCGGTGAGGAAGGCAACGGGGAAACCACCTCAGTATTCTCCCCAGGAAGAATCATCAACATAACTGGAAAAACAAAAGCCCAGGCCCTCAGTCCCCGACAGGTCTAAAATGACCAGAGGGTGCTGAGAATCTCTGGGCCAGTCATGAGGAAGACTGCAACTTGGAACATACGAAGTATGTTCCAAGTTGGAAAAGGAAAAGCTCAGAATGTCATCAAAGAGATGAAAAGATTAATCGTAGGGATTCCAGGAGTTAGTGAAGTCAGATGGCCTAACTCAGGTAAATGCCAGATAGACGACTATCATATCTATTACCCGGGCAATGATGACCCAAATCACTATAACGGCGTTGGAGTCATTTTTAGTAAAAAGACCCAAAAGTCAATAAACCCCTTTGTCCCTCTATCCGATCGTGTAATGCTCCTTCAACTAAATTCCAAGCCGCTTAACATCAATATAATTCAGGTTTACGCTCCAACCAGTGACCACTCAGATGATGTCATAGAAGTATTCTACGACCAAGTGCAAACCGCCCTAAATATCACCAAAAAGTCGGAAATCACCATTATCATGGAGAACTTCAATGCAAAACTTGGAGTCACTCAAAGAGAGGACATCGTTGGAAGGTACGGACTAGGGGACCGAATGAGCGTGGAGACCGCCTGTTTCAGTTTTGTCAGGAGAATGGCTTTATCATGACAAATACTTTCTTTAAACTTCCACCCAGACGCCTTTATATTTTGACTTCTAACGCACACACGCCAGAGAAAATCGTCAGGAATCTAATAGATTTCATACTAATTAATAGGCGATTTAAAAATTGCATTAAGTCCGCAAAAACCTACCCCGGCGCAGACGTGAACTCAGATCACAATCCAGTCATTGCCAAAATGAAACTGGCTCCTAAGAAAAATTTGCCTGGAAAGAACAAACACAGACCGAAAATTTCCAAACTAAAAAACACCATTGTAGCAGATGAGCTTAAAACTGAACTAAGCAAAAGACTGGAAAACATAAATATAACTGCTGATCAAGATACGGACGAGGTATGGAAAGGTGACAGAGATGCCGTCGTAGAAAGCAGAGCACTTTTGTGCAAACCAGAGCCCAGAAAGAAGAAAAGGGTCTGGATGACCAACGAAATCTTAGACTTGATGGACAAAAGGAGAAGTAAAAAAAGACAGCGCTGAATACAGGGAAATTAACAGGGCAATAAGAAGAAAAATAAGGACAACAAAACAATAATGGATTACACAGCAATGTCAAGAAATAGAAGAACTAGATGCTAAACACGACACTTTTAATATGCATAAGCGCATAAAGGAAGCGGCTGGACTATTTCATAAGACACAGACAGGAATTCTTTTAGACAGTCAGGGTAACATCGTACCAGATACCAATGAAAAACCAAAATAATGGTGTAACTATATAGAGAATCTTTTTAGTGATGTTCGACCCAAACATCCAGAGTAACTTTCAGAACAAGGCATAGACATAGCAACGGAAGAAGGGCGACATGCAATATCCTCAGCTAAAAACGGAAGAGCGGTGGGACAAGACGAGATATACACGGAAGTTTTAAAGCTTATAAAAGACGAAGACTCGTTGACCACTTTGACAAAACTACTTAATTTGATTTATCGCAGTCGTAGAATCCCAACTGACTGGCTAAGATCAACGTTCGTTACGCTTCCAAAAAATCACGCAGCAAAGAAATGCAGTGATTACCGCCTAATTAGTCTAATGAGTCACATGCTGAAAATATTTCTTAAGATTATGCATAAAAGAATTTACGCAAAATGCGAAGCCTTTGTGGATGACACGCAGTTCGAATTTCGTAAAGATTTCGGTACGAGAGAAGCACTGTTAAGTGTTCAGGTCTTAGTTCAGCGCTCTAGAGATGTGTCAGTACCAATATATGTATGCTTTATAGACTATGAAAAAGCTTTTGATCGAGTCCAACACGAAAAACATTTAAACTTTCAGAGAAGTTGGTTTAGACGACCGTGACCTAAAAATAATTGCTAATCTATACTGGAATCAAACTGCACAAACTAAAATTGATGACCATTTATCTGGAGAGGTTAGAGTACGAAGAGCCGTTCGCCAAGGTTGCATACTATCGCCGCTACTGTTTAATATCTACAGTAACAAAATAATAGAGGCACTTCACAGTTGTGAAGAGGGACTGACCATTAACGGAATAAAAGTCAATAACTTGAGATATGCTGACGATACTGTGATAATTGCAGATACTATGGAAGATCTGCAAGAGTTGATGAATCAGGTTGCATATAAAAGCTCCGGATTTGGGCTTAGCATGAATATTGGAAAAGCAAAATGGATGGTTATCTCTAAAGATAAAAATATTAGAGGCGCGCTGGTTGTAAATGGCCAACAAGTCGAGCGCGTCGTAACATATAAATACCTGGGCTGTCAGCTTAATGAGAATTGGGACAACGCAAGATGTCCGTGCAAGAATCGAGCAGGCCAGAACGTCTTTTATCAAAATGAAACTGGTCTTGAATAGTCGCGACCTTAACATCGATCTTCGAAACCGTGTGCTACGTTGTTATGTGTTTAGCATTTTGTACTACGGCATAGAAGCATGGACACTGACCGATGCTATGTGTAAAAAGTTAGAGGCATTTGAAATGTGGTGCTATCGTAGAATGCTCAAGATATCCTGGGTCGACAGAGTACGTAATACGGATGTCCTTCGTAGGATAAGTAAAGATCTTGAAGTTCGGTATACCATCAAAAAACGCAAACTCGAATATTTTGGCCACATTTTAAGAAACGAAAAGTACGAGTTTCTAAAACTAATTATAGAAGGAAAAATTGAAGGCAGAAGAGGCCCGGGTCGTAGGCGAATATCCTGGCTGTAGAATTTCAGGCAATGGTATGGTCAGAGTGTATATATATTCTACGGTGGTATGGTGTTAGTACAACGACACTTTTTAGAAGAGCTGTTGTCAAGGTGCAGATAGCTTTGATAATAGCCAACGTTCAGAGAGGACATGGTACTTGAAGAAGAAGAATTTAACGGCAGGCATCTTTAACTTGATTTCACAAAAGATTTAGTTCACTTTAATTACTGCACAGATTTAACTTAGCTTCGACTTTACAACTTGGAAAAGGAGCGCCCAAGGGCAAGCGCAAGTTATTGCATATGAGCACTGAGCAGAATTTTGAAGTTTGGAGGAATCACTTCGAAGGTGGCCTTTCCACAAGAGGACCTGGTTGGCAGATCGAAGTTTGAACATCTAGGGAGGCCTCCGCAAGTTAATGCATATAGGTACTAGATGAACCGTGTGAGACAAGGTCTGTAAGACTCATTTTCGCTTGAGCTATTCGCACGCGTTGTTTACAACTTTGCCTTAGCTTACATAACATTTTTCAAGTTCAAGTTCAGACTTAGGTCAGGGTGATAATCGTTTAGTAGTTTATGTATTTTAACAGTTCTCAATATCATATTGATGTGTAAACATCTTACGCGGCGGTATGAGGGTAAATCTCGGGAAAATGGCCGGAAGTGTGAGGTCACATCTGGGTGACCTCATAACCATGCGCATTGATTAGTGCGCAGCTACTTCGGCGCAGCCTTGTAAAACGTGTTCTTTCTAACGCCAGAATATAAGCAACCAATTCCAAATAAGTGCCTGCCTATATTCAGGCGTCACGAAGACGAAATCTACTCTTCACGAAGGCTACTGTGCATGTCGATATAGCATATGTTTACACATCAGTGCATCGAGTACTAGCAGACTCGTGCATTTTTTTTAGTTATCTGGAGAACCTGAAAGATTCCTTCAAAAATAATACTTTAATAGAAGGTAATAATATTAAGTTTCTTATTTAGTATATTGAGCAATAAGCTGCATTTTAAGTAAGTAATGTTTTCTTACTTAAAAATGTAAAAGTTTTCAAAAGTGTAAATATCCTTGAAATTACAGACTTTTAATTTTTGTTTGGTCCGCATTCTATCTTTGGAAAAATTTGTTTACTCTCCAAAATGTGCACTCCACAAATACCGAAATTATAAAACCAGATATATAGGTTTAGAGGTTAATTGATATTAGGAGATAATACGTTTATTCAGTGTGAAATCTAAAGAAAAAGACGCAAATATAATTGAGTATCGAGTACTTCGACGAATAGTACTAATATTTCTAGAAAACGATTATGGCAAACCTAGGTAAAATAGCGAGAAATACTAACCAAGAAAGAGAAAATTAGTGAAGTTGGGAGTTGAAGAAAATATTAATCAAAAGAAGAAAGATTTATTGAGTTTTCAAAAGTTACCTAGAGTCAAGATCTTCTTTTTTCATGGTAAAACATTTTCTTTTAGAGATCTTATCATACAGAATGATTGATTTAACATGAACATTATAGCGATGTCATTGGTCAATATGCCATTTTAATATTGACGTTGAACTTTAACAATATACTAATTTGACTCTGTGGATATATATATCGTGCTATAAAAATTGTTTATGAGGAGCAAGAAATATGGTATATTAAGCTAAATTTGTTCAGTGTTAAATCTCTTGAAAACTACCGGATGAGGGATTTCATTTTCATCCACTTCAACCTAATCTTATAGTTCAGGAGACAGTGAATTTTTTTCGTACTTATTTTCCCAGTCGGTGTATATGTTTTAATCTGTTCTCTTAGTGACAAAAAACAAGATTTTTTGAGTCTGGCTAAAATTTTTGGATGGATCCAAAAATAAAAATAAAATACAAGTCCACTTATTTTCCCAGTCATAAATATTTTACATTTACTAAAGCGGATCATAAAGTTTATGAAAATAGCATTCTGACTTATCTCAGATAGCCGAAAGTGACTGGCTGAAAATTTGCGGATTAAAAAATTTGACCGATTTTGCGGATCCATAACCCTTATTTTTCCAGGCTTGAAATTAAGCAAATAAATTGATACAACCATAAGCTGTAATTAAAAATAAGTCTGGCTGATTTACAAAATTGGCATATCTCATCTGGCGGCATCTTCAAAATGGGAAAAATAGAAAATATTTGCTCGTATTTTCCCGGGTTTGAAAATTTGTCACATGATAGGTTATACTATAATTTCATAGAAAATACACGTCTGGCTGACATTTACAATCACGAAGGCCTTGCCAGACTCACAAGTCAGGTAGTTAAACGAGGAGCGGAATAGCAGCATGTGCGTATTTAGGTAAAGACGCTGGAATGCGAGTTACCTAAGAACAGCTGATGCTGCCTAGACCCCTGTCCCTTGTATCCCTATCTCTGTTGTTTTTTTTTCTTAAAAACAAAAAATACCGATCCTAAGATAGTATTTCCAGCGTGGTTTGTCTCTAGTATCTCATCCTTTTTAGAATTCGTGGAAATTTTTTTGTTAAAAAGGAAATTTTGACCGTCCTTGTGGGAAATTTTATTCTCAAAGGTTGGCAACACTATATTTTTCAACCTACCCCATCCTAATTATGTACTCTGTGCTTTTTTGTATTTCATTGTGTAATGCTCTCATAAAGAAGCAAATGTACGTATGAAACTAATCACCTGTATTATCGAACGTGCAGAATTTAGCGCGCCTGACGAAAATTAGACGTGTCTGGCAAGGCTTTGGGGGGTTCCACATTTGCCAGATTGTATTTTAAGCTTATAATATAGGCCATCATCTGATAAATTTTCATGACTGCGAAAATGAGGGTAATTTTTTTTATGAAAGCTTTTCAGTTTTTCACCTGCCAGACATATTATCTATACTCACAGTTTAGCCACTCTATTTTTTTTACTTAACTTCAGTATACCTCTTACTACTAGAACAATTTTTATCACTGGAAAAAAAGGGGCAGTGTATTTGCATGTTCTGACGCATTTTCCGCCTCAACACATCGGAACCGGGGGGGTTCCCCCCTAAATATATATGAATTTTGCTCAGAATTAGTAACCGAACAATTCTATCCATGTTTGCTGACTGGGAAAATAAGTTCTGAAAATCGTGACTGCCTCCTGGACTATTATAATGAAATGCTCTACATGAGTTGACATTCGTGAAATTTCAAAACAACAAGTAGCAGTTATGTAAAACCAACGAACATTAACAAGTCTTGTCAATGTTCGGTGGTAGAACTTAGCTTTTAAAAAATTCAACATTTAACTTGAAGTTGAGTATTGGCAAATACCATATGCCAACTTCAGCTTTAAGGTTAACTTGAAGCTCTATCTAAGATACTATGTTAGGGTTTGAAACTTTCGGCAAAATGCATTAAACAGAGTTTTATCCACAATACCGAAACAAATTTGAACAGAAAAATCAAGTGTTGCCGAGCATGCTTTTAATCATAGAATAACAATTAAAAATTTAAAATTAAGTCATCATATATCTGATAAGAGGTTATTAGATGCATACGAAAGGATGGAAATTATGAAATCTAAGAATAATAATATAGTACTTAATAGAATAGTTTAAATAGAGATAGAGGACCTATTCTGTACAGTTCATTGTATTGGTTGATCGAGCGTAACTAGTAAGATTCCAGGATTGGTTCTCTATGGTTAGTATAAAATAGAGTTAGGTAGATAAGTTTAGTTTTAATCACCTCCTGATGATGCTAACATGGTTAGCGAAACACGCATCGAATGCAAAAATTCTGTTTCGGTATTGTTTTAGTCCATCTAAGATGTCCATCCTCAACGAGATTTAATAATATTAAATGTTAAATGAAATTAACTCTGCACATGTGCTTAAATTATTGCTTTTGTTGCCAAAAGAGCCCTGGAAATTTCATAATCATTCTTTATTAACCATCCCGCAATTATATAAAATAAATCGATTTTACGAATTTGAGATTAGAAACCGTAGTGAAATAAAAAACGAAAATCATAAAGTAGGTGAAAACTGAAAAGCTGTGGTTAACTTCAAGTAAAGTTTGGTTAATTCTATCGATTAGTACATTTTGATTAGGGAAAAAATCAAAAAATCTACCAAATGTGCTTGTAACGTAGGTATATTGCTACTAGTTAAATGTTAAGTGTTAAATGATTTAAGCTTTGCAATTAAGCTTAAATTGGTTTCTAACTTCACCTTCAATAGTAACAAAAGTTGTTACGAGAAAAGGCAATTTTACTAATTTGTTACAAGAAAAGGCAATTAGTTACAATAAAATTAAATTAGTTATAATTACTAGAATTCAAATAAAAAGCCAAATTGTTACAATAAACTATAAATGCACTTTTCTTTAAATTATTACTTTAATTTACTGAAAAGATAAATTGAAAGATTCTCAGGGGGTTTGGGTAAGAAGCATGCTTATTTTAATTATTTTTTTTTCAAGTGCTGTAGTGATAAAAGCGCAAAATAAAAGATTAAAAATTTCAAAAAAAACAATCTTTATTCTATTTCCTTCTAACAAAAGTAAGTGAATTATGTTGAACTATCTTGATGACATCTACACTTTAATCACATTTTGGTTCCTCCGAGCTTCCTGGAGATGGCTACTGGAATTTGCTGTAGTGCCTAGGATCTGTCCTGTGACGTCACTGGAAACTGTCCTGGTAGGCCGAGTGCGTGTGGACTCAGTAGCATGAAAAAAAAACAGTACAAGGCAGTTAAAGAGTTCACCAAGAATGTTGTTACAACCCTGTTTCAATATGACGGAGAGCGTCGCTTGTCTTAGCTTAGGTTTTTAATACAGAAATTAACAGGAGAGAACTAGAAATAATTCTTCTCAATAACAATGCTGAAAAATGCCAAAACACGCTGAAGGAGAAATTTAATTTAAATTAATTAAATATGCCTCCGCCAATTTTCACAGAAATGTTTAGACTGTAGACAATAATTGTGTTTTTAAATCAAACAGTGAACAGATTACAGATAATAAACAAAATGAATAGCTATTTAAGCTGAAAAATATCGTAATGAACAATATTCAAATAAAAAACAATTACAATAATCAGGCAAGAACAAAAATGAAATCAATAAATTTAAACAGGTAATCAGAATTTAATTATTGCCTGAAAACTACTTTTCAACTCAAAAATCAATTCAATTCTAAAACAAAGGTAATGACAATCATTCAATTCAATTATTGCCTGAAAGCTATTTTCTAACTCAAAAATCAGTTTAATTCAAAGATAAAGGTAATGACAAATTTAAATCGAAATAAAGAAACAGAGTTATTAAGATCTTGTACCCACCACGGTCGAGAAGGCTTGAGAAGGCGCTCTTTAAATATCTGACGTAACGATAAAATATTTACTAAATAATAACTAACTAAGCTTGAATCCAACAGATAACGGTACTAGAGAAAATTAGACTGAGTATCCTACACTCTCAACAGTTTTAGTTATTAATTTCTAAAAATTGCTACCTCTAACTAGAACCTAGATATGAGCCCTATAGGCCAATTTGAACGATTCCTTAGTTGGGCTGCTGAACTAAATCCGAGATTTAATAACACCTGCTTTTGTAGGATCAAGTCCTTTTTTTTTCTCTCTTATTAAAGAGCCTTAAGCCCAAAAAAACTATCTCACATGCCCTACAGGCACAAACATACACACGGCAAAAGGCAACGTGGTATGCAAAACGATAGTAGCCAAATATCAGAAATTCACAAGCTTAGTAGCTTTATTCTGCTTACAGACTTTACGATATAGGAAACTAGAAATAAGATCAGATATCGCAAAACAAATAAAAATAAAATAAATCAAGCCATACCTTCTCACAACCTCCCACACTGGTACCCGGTACAAGACAAGATCTCAAAATCCAGTCTTACCTTCCGCCAGAATCACATCTCGAAAAAAATTACACTGACACGCAGTCGTCACAAATATTTCAATTTTTTCTACCGTACGTACGAAGCGACCGATTTTACGCATAAAATCCGAACTGGATATTTGAAATTATTTATCAATTTTAAATAATATATTCGACTGCTGTATTTACGTAGATTCAACCCATAATATTAATGTTCATTTTATATTAACTAGATAATTATTATCGACTGATATATTTAAAAGACCAAATTAGTTTTAAATGAACTTGATGGGCAACATAAAAATTCAGTATTTATTAATATTTTCGTACTATTTAATGCGGAATTTTCCACATTGTTGCTACCAGGTCGATTCAGACAGTACTTAATTCAAAATAGGTTGAAGATGAAAAGTAATTATTTCAAACTAAAAATAAATACAACCGAACTCGGAAAAACCTGATGTTACGGAATTGTTAAAATTACCGTAACAAAGTGTATTAAAAGTAGAACCGAGTATACCAATAGCAATAAATTAAAATTCGCTATCTTAATAAGTTTTAAAATTTCCGTGGGCCCTCTTCGTAGAACCACCAAGATTGACCAATACTCCTGCTCAATCTTTAAAAAAATACCTTGTAATGGCCGGACTTTTAGACAAGCTCTCTTTTCTGAATAATTTTCTAATTTTCATTCACTTTGTCTAATTTTTGATTTTCATACAGAATTAAAACCAATATAATTTCTATTTGCAAATTGATCTCAATTTAATAATATCCTGACACACCTGGTCACCGAACATTAACATTATTATTAATGTTCGGTGACTTGGTATTAGTTTCAAGGTTCTCTTCAAGCAAATAGCCAAATCCATAAAAATCTACACAATGTACCGCTTGTAATGAAAGTGCATCAGTACTCCCAATGGAGATTGACATATTTCATAATATTTGGGAATTTTGGTTAGTTTAGCTCCTGTTTGGGCTACCTGTAATACCGAAGTGGCTAGGACCAGTATCCACTCCATCGAGAAGTGACAGTGACATAATTCGAAAATTGAAATAGCATAATAATATCCATTATAGTTTTTATCGACGTTTAATAATATTAAAAAAAAACTAGATATTTCAACATTGGTCATTCGGCGGATTCACTTTTTTGAGTAAGAAGCGATAATCGGAAACAAATAGAGTCTCTTTGGAAGCGAGAAGACGATTGGTTGACTGGGCCCTATTTTGGATCAGACGGCGAAAGAAGTGTGAGTGAGGTAAACCTTGCATTCGTAATAACCCGTTTTATGTAGGTTTTATATTTTGTTTGAGTATTGGTTTGATTTCGCGAGCCGTAATGTTTGATACACGTTAACTTATGTATTATCCATATAATTTTAATAGTTTTATTAGTAGGATTTGTTTAAATTAATTTGGTTTGACAAGTTTGTATTTATTTTCTCGTGACAAGGCTCGTTTAATTTGTTTATATTCATTAAGCTAGGTTAATCATTATGCCGAACACGAGAGAAGAATCAGAGTCATCTTCAGCTGATGCTATTAAAGTTCTGATAAAAAAGCGCGGCTCTTTAAAATCAAAGCTTACGCAATTCGATAAATTTGTCTCATCGTTTGAGGGCCTGGAAATCGAGAAAAAAACACGGGTAGAAGTAGTTCAATTGGAACAGCGCATAAATAACGCGTATAAAATTATATGCGACTTCGATCTCATTCAAAATGAGATTGAGTGTCTGGCGGACGACCCAGAGGAGTATTACGAGAAGCGGGAAGAGTTTGAAAACAAATTTTATAGCATTTTAGCTCGTTCAAAGACCCAGTTAGAGAATTTTAACGTTGAAAGCGATGATGAGACATCGAATGTCTCTACTAACCATGCCTCTGGAGCGTGCTCGTCGTCATCACTGGAAGGCATAATAGCGCTGCCTAAATTTGACGGTAGCTACAGTCTCTGGATGGAATTCAGAGATACTTTCGAATCTTTAATTCATGCAAATTCCAAAATAAATAACATACAAAAGTTCCATTATTTGCGGGCTTCTTTGGTCGGCACAGCATCGGAGGTGATTCAATCTCTGGAATTTGCCGCTGGCAACTATACCATTGCTTGGGATACTTTATGCGATCGATTTAATAATAAACCTCTTTTGGTGCAAAATCACTTGAATGCAATTTTTGAAATAGAAAATATTAGTATACCTTCAGCAGGAAAAATTCGAAATTTATATGAATATCTATTTAAATATCTAGCTTTACTTAAGCAACTAAACGAACCCACTGATTCGTGGGATACTTTGATTATCTTTATTATTGCAAGCAAACTCGACAAAGCTACGACTCAAGAATGAGAAAAGCAAAAATCACTTTTAACAAAAGCAGGTGCGGACTTTGACAAACTTTAAAGATTTTCTTAAAATTCGTGCAAATTTATTAGAGACCGTAGAAATGAATTTTGATAATTCAAAAGGCCATAAATCGTATGATCGCCACGATTCAAACCGAGAGTTCAATGTAAATCGGAAAAACGCGAAACACAGTTACTGTTCATGCAAAGGGGCTCTTGGTTTAAACAGGAAATAAAAACGATAATGTGCAGCACAAATTCAAATATACTTGTTTTAATTGTAAGAGCGAACACAGTTTATTTTATTGTCTCGATTTCTTAAAGTTAAGCGTCAAAGATAGAATCGCTAAAGTCAAATCATTGAATTGGTGTTTGAATTGTTTTCGAAGAAATCATGCTCCTCGAGATTTTACATGGAGTGGGCGTAAAACATGCGGAAATAAACACAATACGGTGTTGCATGAAAATATAGCGTTAAGGAATACGAATCAGGAAAACCAAAGTTCTGAGGGTCGTAACGATATTGTGCAAATCGAATCATCTGATATGTCAAATACTCTTTTAAGCGTAAATCAGAACACAATTTTCATGTTCGTAATAAATCGGATAACACGCGAGTAGCGATGATTAGAGCTTTACTTGATTGCGGCTCACAATCTAGCTATATTACTACAGAACTTTCTAGAAAATTAAATCTTGAGAAAATCAGCACTAATTTAGCTGTCTCAGGAATTAGTGATACGCTAACTTATGCGAAATATAAATGCGATATTCAAGTAGAATCGCCAATTACTGGGTATAATTTTAATTTATCCTGTTTCATCTTAGACAGAATCACGTCAGACATTCCGCATACGAAAATTGATATTGAAGAAATGAATATTCCTATTGACATTAAATTGGCGGATCCAGATTTTTTTGAACCCCAAACCGTAGATCTTCTAATAGAAGTCGATGCATTTTGGAATCTTCTCTGTGTAGGTCAAATAAAATTAGGGGAAAATTTACCTTTACTACAAAATACGAGACTAGGGTGGATTATTGCTGGTATCATCAGTTTTTCAAGTGAAAGGTCACAATGTAACCTAAGCTTAAATCATTCCATAAACAACCCTATATAAAATCAGCTTAAAAAATTCACTGAGGTGAAGAAAATATGTAGTAATCAAATTGAATATTATATGCCCCACCACGGTGTTTTAAAAGAATCGAGTTCGACTACCAAATTGCGCGTCGTTTTTAATGCGTCCTCGCCAACTAGTACTGGTGTATCTTTAACCGACTTGCAAATGACTGGCCCTACTATTCAGAATGATTTGCTATCGAGTATTTTACGTTTTCGTACGCGAGCGATTGTTCTATCTAGCGACATCAAAATGATGTACAGGCAAGTGTTATTCAAACCCGAACAACGTTGTTTACAACAAATTTTATGGCGTCATAGTCCGAATGAATCTATTAGGACGTTTCAACTAAATACTGTCACATACGGGACAACGGCCGCTTATTCCTTTTTGGCTATTTGATGTATACATCAAAAAGCTTTAGAATGTGAAAAGGATTGCCCTAAGATAGCTAATATAATAAGAAACGACATGTACGTTGATGATTTATAAACTTCTGTTGACACTCGAGAAGAAGCAAAGTACGTAGGTATGCGAAAATATATTTTCCATTTTACTAAGACGCGGATTTGAGCTTCGTAAATGGAAATCTAACGACAAGTCAGTAATTTCGGGCTAAAACAATGAAGCAATGGCTAATGAAGTAAACTTTTCAATGAACAAGGAAAACGAATCTTATTAGGGCTATCATGGCATTGTGATATTGTGAACGCGACATATTAAACTATAAAATTTGTAACTTTCCTTCTCCCAGTATTATTACAAAACGAACAATTCTTTCACCAATCGCGACTATTTTTGATCCGTTGGGTTTGCTAAGTCCCTAAATCATTATTGCGAAAGTACTTCTTCAAAGATTGTGGTCTGAGAACCTCACTTGGGACCAACCATTGCCTCCACCCATTCTCCGAGCTTGGGAAGAATTATCATCAAAACTAGTCGTATTAAATAATTTAGAAATTCCGAGAAAAACATTTTGTGATAACTATAATCGAGCATTTTACATGGTTTCGCGGATGCCTCAGAAACCAGCTACCGAGCATGCGTTTATATTGTTTCCAGTAATGCCAAAGGTGAACAGAAATCGTATTTATTATTTGCCAAGTCAAGAGTTGCCCCAATAAAATCCATCAGTATTCCTCGTCTTGAACTCTCTGCTGCTCTAGTATTGGCTCAACTAGTTTCTAAAATTCTAGATTCCATTCCCTTAAAATTCAATAATATTTATTTATGGTCGGACCATAAACTAAAACCAACGATGTATCACACTTATCAATAAATCAACAAATCTAGATTTTTTTCCATTAGAGATAATGTGTTAGACAGAGATGGGGCGATCTTTTTTGACCCGATTTCACTTATGACAACATTTGTTACCACTATCGGACAAGTGTGATACATCGTTGGTTTTGGGAGATCAAAGGCTTTTAAAAAATTAAATAAAAAATCCAGGTACGTATTTAAAAAAAATGAAGTTGATGAAGGGGGCCCGAAAGCGAAACGTCGGATTTAGAATTTGATACAGCCATCTTGCAGAGGAGAAAAAGTGGCAATAATAATGTGACATTTATTTAACTTTATCTCTTCAAACAAAGGCAGAAAAAAATAAAAATAAAATTGCTGATTTTCGATTTTTTACGGATATCTCCGGAACTAGACGGAATTTTCTAAATTTCTCGACAGCATGTCAATCACCTTTAAATCGCGCAACTTTGCCCCAATTTAACCTAC
>MU185921.1:0-10965 GCA_016904865.1 Pissodes strobi
CGGCTCGCACTATTCCAAAATCTGACAGTTTTAACCCATTTGTAGTACAGTACCAGATGCTACCTCAGTAAATTTGGCAAAGGGCTTGTATATAATCTGAACCTAAAAATCATCACTTAAAAATCTTTCATTATATAAAAACATCTGAAAAGGTAATATTAATAATATTAAACTTTATGGCATATCAGTTTTTTAAATTGTTATGCTAGTCTATCTGTGACATTTAAGAGGTTTTGTTTTTGCAGGATTTTATTTGTCCTCTCTGCTCTTATCTAATAAATGTTTTTACAAGACCCATTTCAAGTGATAAAACTTATCTCAAAAATGTTTAAGTTCTGTCCTAAGTATTTGTTGATTAAATAGTATAATTTGCTCATTAGCATAAAAGAAAAATTTTGTTTTTGTCACTTTCTTATTGTTCGGCCATTTCACCAATTTTAATATTGTCACGACTAACAACCATCCGAACGTTTTTGTGCTACCCTATAGAACTAGCCGCCCCGCCGTGCCCCTCGCTTCTCTGTCTGTATGAATCATCGACCGGCCCGCCGCGAAGTTACGGGATAGCTGGAATTATCTCGATGGCCTCGTCGAGATCATATAGAGTGGCCTTGGAATACTTCCCGAATATTCGTGATAGATTTGAGATTATATATAAGCAGACCTAAGTCGGATAGTTAGGCAGTTCAGTTAATCATTGAGTGTTGAATAGATATTAGTGGTAAAGTTATAAGACTAGTTTAGTGAGTTAAATTGTATACAGTGGTAGTGAATAAAGAGAGTATTAGTTGAAAATAGCAAAGTTGTACTTCTGTTAAGAACCCACGGGAAAAACGTAACAATATTTTTGCTGTAAATTGAATGTTACTAGCAGAGGTTAAACAAGGCTGTACAAATAGATGAAACTTATCACAGTGACACATGAGGAAGTCATTATTGACGATATCTGAACGCCTAGGAAAAATATCTGTATATTGTATCTGCATATAGTCGACAAAACATGCGTCAAATAGAGAATCAGAGTATGCAGTATCGCTTATGTGAAATATTGCGATTTCTGAGATGCCGTTGTTTCAGATGAGAATAGATATTCTGAGGAATCTATAGATAAATGGTGATATTTTTAATAATCAAAAGTTGTTGAAAGTGCCATTTTACAGACATACAACAGATGTAGTAGGTACATTATTTTTCTCATTTAAACAGTTTTTAAAAATTTGTTATATTGCAAACAACAGTCCTAGTTATTAATACTGATAAGAATGACTTATCTAATGGTGGTATCCAGTTTGGAGCCCGACGTTTCGTCTTCAAGGGGTCAAACTCAAAGTATGCTTTATTGTCCTAAGTGTTGTAAACAAAGCTCTAAGCTAAAAAAAAAATGTGGTCAACAAGTAGTATGTGTCAGAGAGGTCAAGATATGAAGTACAAATCAAACAAAACTAACATACATTTGGCTATGGAATAATAAGGAACAGTGTACAGGAATATAATTACCTTATTATTTAAACATAAACATTTTATTTACGAACTTCTCATTTTACATATAATTGAAACAATAAAAACTAGTAAAACAATAAATACATAAAAAATTTACTCTTGAAAACAACAAGTTTCACAAAGAAAATTAAAATTTAAGAACTAAAGCATTTAAAATAGTAAGTCAAAAAAAAAATTAAATATTTGCACCTTAAATAAAACTTAGTATTCAATATAAAATAATTAAACAAAGAGAGAAATTATAATGTTTTAGTAAAAAAATCTTGAATATCATAATAGGCTCGTGCAACAAGCAACCTCTTGACCTGCCTTCTAAACCTCTTTGCATCAGAAATCTGTCTTATGCTTACAGGTAAATGATTAAAGAGCAGACGACCAGCAAAAATAACTGAGTCATGTACCTGGGAGTGGGAAGAGACACTCTATATGTTTGTCTTGTGGAATAGATAGAAGAGTGTTCCGTTAAGCTATTGCTATACTTTTTATGTATTAATCTGACTGTTCCAGTATAAACAGGGAAGGCAAAGTTAAAACTTTGTTTGTTATAAAAAGTGGCTTACATGAATCCCTAACTTTGGCCTTATTCATGTACCTAATAGCCTTTTTTTTGTAAAACAAATACTGTATGCATCAGCTGTTTAGCACAAGAACCCCAAAAACATATACCATACCGTAAATGGGATTCAATTAATGCAAAATATGCCTGTTTTGTTATGTTTTTATTTAACTCATTTGAAATAATTCTTAAAGCAAGGCAGTAAACTGGACCTAAATTGCACTTAAATGACATAATGTTGGTTTTTGAAATATTTAAACTAAGTGTATTATAGTGACACCAGTTCTTAATTAGAGGAAGGTCATGGTTTATATTGGCCATCAACACCTCCTCATCTCTATTATTCCACAAGACTGTAGCATCATCTGCAAATAATGTAAACCTTCCAAAAATATTAAGATTTGTGATATCATTGACATATAACAAAAACAAAATGGGACCCAGAACTGAACCTTGAGGCACACCAGTATTTAAGGTCTTCTGGCTAGAGACATTTCCATTGTAAGATACTGACTGTAACCTATTATTCAGATATGATTGAAACCAGTCCACTCCCCTACCTCTGAATCCATGATCATTCATCTTTAGATAAAGCCTTTCCAAGAAATTGAATATGGCATCATCAGTAGACTTTTTTTGAAGGAAACCAAATTGAAATGTGCTAAATACTTTATTTCTTATAGCAAAATTTAAAATTTGTCGCTTAACTAGCTTTTCTACAATTTTAGAAAGAGTTGGCAGTAGTGCAATTGGCCTATAGTTTGAGGGGCTTTCCTCATCTCCTCCCTTAAATAGCGGGATTATGTTAGCTACTTTTAAAGAACTTGGAAATGTTCCTGCAGCAAAAGACAAACTAATTGCTTCATCCAAAATATTAAGAGCATTTTCAGGTAGTTTACTCAAAATATTAGAGGAAAAGCCATCCCATCCTGAAGCCTTTTTATTTTTTAATTCAGAAATAACTTCCTCAATATCAAAGATATTAACTGGCGAAAAAAAGAATGTCTCGGGGACATGGGAAGAATTTAAAAATATTTTTCAGCTATATTACAATAATACAAGTTTAGATCATCAGCGGTTAATTTCATATCGTTAGAATTCTTAACTGCTTTCTTGCCCCTAAGCTCATTAACTATTCGCCAAGACTCTCTCTGTTTATTAGAGGAAGTATCAATTCTATTATAGTAATATTGCTAAATAGTTGACAAATGAAATTTCCTTAAATAGTGAAGGGATCTTAAGTTTATTCCTGAAACCTTTATTCCTTTAGTCAACCAAACAGGTTTAGTTTTTTGTTTTAATGGTTTGAAGGGGAAGGATGCATTAAAAATATTACTTAAAACCGTATGGAAAGTTGTCAATGGTTCATTCATTTGACACCAATGCACCATCCCAATTTACAGAAGCAGCTGTAACCTATTATAATTTGTTCGGGTAAATAATCTACCATGTCTCTTAATACTCTTCCTCTTTTTTTTATTTACTATAAACCTACAGCACACTACCTCATGATCCGAAAGTCCACTATTAGATACATTGCAAATAACCTCATCTTCATTAAAGTTTGATATGACATAATCGATTAAGTCATCGTCAACTTTCTTTTTTTAAATACGAACCTTAATTTTTTATATCGTTTTTCAGATGATAGGTATTGACATTTATTTATTTATTTAGTTACACTGCTTAACAGGTTCGGACCCAATTACAAAGCAGGATTACAAAGATAATCAAAGTACCTAACTAAGCTTAAAACTATGAAATACATACAATAATCTACAGTAAAGTATCCAATAATCACAAGTAGAACATTATTAACTATAAAATAATAATTTACAATAAAAAATAATAAAACAAATCAAATCAATAATAGGGAGGTATTAGCAGTAGGTAGGTCAGGATAAGGAGAGTCATGATGCACGGTCAGGATCATGTTCTTTGAAGAGAGCGTATCTCAGCGATAGAACTATTGAATATGTCAAAATTGTATCATGCATTATTAATATGAATATGTGTTTTAATTTTTTTTAATTTTTTGAAACTACTTAAAAATATTTGGTAGTGGAAAATTGGAGCCTTTATTTTTAATAAAAATAAAACATAGTAAAATTAAATAAACAGATTCGTTTATTTTTTACCTCAAAGCAAAATAAATAATAAAATAAATAAAAAAGATTAAAAACCCATATTCATATTAAAAACGCCAATATCATCTGAAAAACGAATAAAAAAAATTAAATTCGTATTTAAAAAAATAAAGTTGATGATGACCCCTTGAAAACGAAACGTCGGATTCCATACTGAATACTGCCATTGGATAGAACGGAAAAAGTGGCAATGCAAAAGTGTAATTCAATATGAAATCCGTTTTTAAATAACCTCAGGAAAAAAATATTTCAATATTTCCTTTTTTTTCGGGATATCTCCGGAAATACTCGGAATTTAAAACTTTCTAAAGGGCATATATGTTAGGCAATTGTCCAGTCAGTTGACTTAAATAAATTCAAAAATACAATGAAACATACAAATTAATCTATATTTTAAGTTCACATACCTACTTAGCCATTCAATTAAAGAAAAATCAAAAACATATTTTCATTTAAACTTAAAATAAAACAAAAGATCATTAAATATGTTTAATTAACTGATTAATAACAATAATAACCAATAAGGATTAATGTGCATAGAAAGACAATGGTAAATCTGAATTTGAATTCCCATCGGAGTCAACTGCTACCTGCCTCGATAGCAGGCAACTCATCTTCGGAAGATGAAGATATATCAGTATCGGAGGATGAAGTTATATAAGTCTAGCAACTGACGGGTATTTAAGATGGCGGACGTGGCGAAAAGTGATAATAATAAAAAGTATTTTGAATGCTGCAAAACGCGAGTATCCAGTTATGCAATATGCATTTATTGTGGAAAAATATATCACATTTCGTATGCATCAAGAGATTTCACCGCAAAAGTTAAATTTATTGATGAACCCAGATTAACATGCGTTGATTGTTGTGAAAGTGACAACATAACCTCAAATTCGGAAAAATTGGAAATGGAAATTCTTCAAAAAAACAAGGAAATTAGGCTTCTTAAGAACAAGTTAGAGCAGTCACAACAAGTACAGGACATTAATAACAGGTCAGAGATGCAAATTGAAATAGATTACCTTAAAAAACTCGTGAAGGAAACATCTGACAAAAACGAAATTTTAAAAGAAAATAATCGTCTACTTCTCGAAAGAATACAACTCAGTGACCAGTATAAAGCCATAAATAGGACAGAACCAAAAACACCACTCCAAAATATTGATATTTCTATGGCAACAAAATTCAAACAGTGCGTAACACAACCACAAACACTAATAAAGACTTGGGTAAAGAAGGTAGTGCAGATAGTGTTCTTCCCAAACAGGCACAGAAAGAACAAACATCAACACACCAAACCAACATAGTTGAGAAACCATTATTAACCGAGAATAAGGCTCAACCGGAGAAATCATATGCCGGAAAAGCAAGGTCAGTTTCAATTAGTTGTGATAACGAGGACCCAAAGAACAGTGATGAAGATTTTCAACTACAGAAAAAAAGGGGCTGGTCAAGAAACAGAGAACATCCCTTGTCTGAGAACATTGTAAAGTCCACATACAATAAACATAGAAGAGACCTACTTAGGAAAAATAAACTTGACAGAAAACTAGGTTTCAATACTGAAAATGGAGATTTTCAGTCTTTAAAAACTGGGGACAACAAAAAAATCTGGCTATACCTGTCAAAAATTAAAACAAGTGTAACCGAGGAAACAGTAAGACAATTTATAGTCAACAAGGCAAAAACCAAACCTGAAGATGTCTCCGTCAAGTTGTGTCACTTGAAGCAGGGAAATGAAAATCAAAATTGCTTTATGGTAGGAATTGATTTTGGACTTAAGGATTTGGTGTACCATGAAAGCTTCTGGCCATCAGGTGTTGCCTTCCAGAGATTCAATTTTTCACTGGGGAGAAATTTTTTGGAAGGCAGAACACACAGGGACAAGGAGAAGAGGACTTACGGAACCAATGCAACCATGGTAAATCAAGATCAGAATTAATAATTTCATTATTTCATCTTAATGTACAAAGTGTAAACAATAAAATATTAAATCTAGAGGTGTTGTTGGATGAAATAAATCCAGATATTTTCTGCTTAACTGAGCACTGGCTACAGAATTCAGAGGTGGAAAATTTAAATATAAATAATTACATTTTATCAAGCTACAGCTCCAGAATCACATATCGGGGAGGTGGTACAGCCATTTTGGCAAATAGATTATCTCAATTGAAATATAAGAATATTACTATTGATTTGGAGCAAGAAGAGAAACACTTTGAATTTTCCATATCTGAATATCAATTACATGATATTGTTTTAAGGGTAGCATGTATATACAGATCACCTTCAGGTGATATAGATGTTTTCTTATCAAAACTATCTTACCTGCTTGGAAAAGCCTATAGTAAAAACAAATTTTTAATCATATGTGGTGATTTCAATACAGATTTTTTAGAATGTGGACCTGATGCAAATAATATTAAACAGTTATGGTTTGGAGTCGCAGCTAGTGGGTGTCACCAGACAGGGAAATGGTAGTGGAAGTCAAATAGATAACATATTTTCCAATATCTGTACAATTGATTTAAATTGCAAGGTATACAAAACAGATGTGTCTGATCATGATGGTCAATTATTTTCTTTTGCAGTAAAGGTTAATAAAAAGCAGGAAGAATTTATTAAAAAACGTTCTTTTTCATATAATAATATAATGACATTTGAAAATTATTTAAATGAGGAGGATTGGGAAGAAGTGTGGCGTGTTGAATATGATGCAGACAAGGTATTCTGTGTGTTCTCTAACATTTTTCACTTTCATTTTGAAGCAGCCTTTCCGGTATGTCCATTTAAAATAAAAAATAAAAATGAAAGTTGGGTTAACTTGGAGATTAAAAACTACTCAAACTACATAAAAGACTTACATGTATGGTATAAACAAACAAACTCTGCTATAGTGTATGAAAAATATAAAACAGAAAAAAAGCTCTATAAAAAATACTTATCTAACTATAAAAAAAGCCATAAATGATAATAAAATCCTAAATTCAAAAAATCATTCAAAATCTGCATGGGCCCTTTTAAACAGTCAAGTTAATAAAAATCTAACTAGCCAAAATAATATCTTTTTGAAAACAAATGAAAATTTTGTCTTAAGAGACCCTAATGAAATAGCTTCTGCCTTCAGCAAAAAAATCCAATTAATCTCAACTCCAAACATGAATCCTACCTCACTGAATAGCCAACCATGTGTAAATACTATTTTTCTCTCTCCAATCAACCCTCAAGAAGTAATTAATTTAATCATGAATCTGCCTAATAAATCATCAGCAGGCATAGACGAGGTGCCAGTGTATATTATAAAATATGTTGCCAAACCCCTAAGTAAACCTCTTGCCAAGGTAATTAATCTTTCTTTTGAATCTGGTGTATACTCAACAGCATTAAAAAAAGCAAAAGTGGTGCCACTATTCAAAAAAGGTGATCGACAAAACATTGATAATTATAGGCCAGTTTCACTTCTTCCAACAGTGTCGAAGGTTTTTGAAAGGGCAATGTACAATAGATTGATGGCTTTCATCAAACAAAACAATATTTTGGTAGATAATCAATATGGATTCAGACCAGAAAAATCAACTCAACTAGCCATTCATAATACAATTAATTTTATAATCACAAAAGTAGATCAGGGCCAGAAGGTCGGGGGTATGTACTTTGACCTTTCAAAAGCATTCGACACCATCAACCATAGCATATTGCTGACTCGAGTGGAGCATTGCGGACTTAGGGGAGTCTGTGGGGCACTTCTGAGGTCATATTTGTCCGGCAGAGAGCAGCTAGTTTGTGTTTTGCAAGATTCGAAAAAATATTGGTCAAATCCAACTAGGATGGAGACTGGAGTCCCTCAGGGATCTATTTTGGGGCCTCTGCTTTTCTTAATGTATGTAAATGAGTTAAATAAAATTGTTGACTCCAACCTCGACTCCAGCTTAGTTTGTCAGTATGCTGATGATACATCAATACAACTTACAAGTTCAACTTTAAGTGGCCTCTCTATGGAGTGTTCCAAGACTGCTGTGCAGATGAGGTTATGGTGTTTTAATAATGATCTGAAACTCAATGTTGATAAGACTGGCCTTGTAATATTCTTCAAACTGCCCACTCAAATAGAGTCACTGTATGTCAGGTTTGATAAGAAGTCAATACCAGTGGCAGATAACATCAAATTTTTGGGAGTTTATTTGGACAGTTCTCTAGACTGGGACAAGCAGATAAATATGCCGGAGACTCGACTAAGTAGCTGTTGTGGTCTGCTGACACGGTTAAGAGATCAGCTTTTTTTGGAAACAATTAGAATATTCAATATTCTATCTATCGAGCATACAATCATTGATAAGCTATGGTGTTCTTTTCTGGGGATCGGGAAAAACTGTAATCAATGTTTTTAGGGCACAAAAGAGGATGCTGAGGTGTGTTTTTGGTCTGCATCCAACTACATCATGCAAGCCATACTTCCAACGGTTTGATGTCTTAACAGTACCCTCTCTCTATTTCCTTTCTCTAGTATTGTTTGTAAAAAAATCCTACCTTATTTACTACCATTTCTCAAAACCACTCTCAGGCTATGACAGCTCAAACCAGAAACACAAACACCTTAAGCATACCAATGCATAGGTCTGCCTTCTTTGAAAGAGGTCCCTTGTATAGGGCTGTTAAGGCCTTTAATATGCTTCCCATTGAATTGCAAAGGGTCCAAAATATAAATTCATTCAAAAAACAAATAAAAGTATTTTTAAGACAAAAGATGTTTTATTCATTTAAGTTTGAACTCTAAATTTTAAGTTATTGAATAATTTATAACTCAGCTTGTAATTTATACAAAATATATATTACTGTATATTTACAGGTGGCACACCTAGGTGCATGACAGAACTTTTAGAACTTAGATAGGATAGGTGGATATAGGTTTAGATATGTACTGGGTTATCCAACGAGGACTAGACAAGGCGATTTTTTGACTTTCCCTGTATTTTTATAAAAAAAAAACTGAAATAGCCATCTTGTGTAATTTTCTCCCGCGAATTCGGATATGTTCAGCAAAAAACAATTGAACATCATATAAAAGTGCTAGGGGTCACTTTGATATTTTTTTTAAAATGAGATGTCATATTTTTAATTCAAAAACTCCTTTTTTCTTCAGTTTTAAATTCGGAAAATGTTCGTCTACCGTGCGATTAATACCTGATAGATGGATACCCGTTTCATCTGTTCAACCTTTAACCTGCTTTAAAGCGGCCGTCAGTCAGACCAAATAATCAACTTTCAAATTTCTATACTATATTTTCCATGAATTAGTTACAAATAATGAAATATTCTTTAGAAGAACCACTAAGTGTAATAGAATTATATTACAAAAGTGGAGAGAATGCTCGACAACCACAAAGAACATTTTTTGAGAGTTTCCAGAGACACATTTCAGTAGATACAATTCTCAGAATTAAGACCCTATTTGAAGAAAGCAAGACATTGAAAGATAAGCCAAGAAAGATGAAAAGACAGAATACTTAGTAAGGCTAGTAATATGGACTTCCTAAGTCAATAGTTGATCAACAAGTCTAAAAAGTTTGATGGTTTGATTCGCCCTAATAATAGAGAAATCATTTCTAATTTTTTATGGTAGGTTAGCAGCATAGACTTCTTAGTCTAAATGCCCGCTTTAATTAATAACTCATTCAGCATCTGCTTCTACTCTATGGTCACTGACTACCAATGCACACATATGAGCAAATCGCTAAGGTATTTAGCGTAAAGTGGTTGAAATCTTGGAGAAAGTATTTTGAAGCAACTGACCATTGTCGTGTTCCGAATTTCCGGAACAGCCGTTTAAATATCAATAAATATTGATATATTTGCCTTGAGTTTTAGATGCACTTAAACTTAAGTAGCATATTATGAATTTGAGCTATATTAGAATTCTTTTCCGGTATCTTATAAATTTGAATAACAATAATATAGGTTCTTAGTTTAAATTTGGCCTTGAAAGTTGTTGATACAATTATTAACAAATTTAAAAAGTGTACCCTTGAAACTCACACAAAAACTTCTTCTTTTCAGAAACAAGACAAGGAGAGTTCCCCGGTTGGCCCCTGGCTTCTAGCTCTCTTCATCTTCGTTGTGTGCGGATCCGCAGTTTTCCAAATAATCCAGTCTATCCGTATGGCATAAAATGCCATGGCACTTTTAACTACCTATATCCAATTTAAAACTGTTTTGTTTTCAATATTCTATATGTTTTTGTAAAATTCGTTTTTCCTACTCTTTGTATGTACTTTAGTTGTTTATGTAAAAACGTTTTAGTACAATTGATTTATCGTCCTTTTTTCTTGTAATTACCTGTATATCAATACTGCTTTTCTCCTGTACAGACACTTACAATTTTTGTCACCCGAGGAAGTTTTTGTTGCTTTTTGCCAGCCTCACAATAATCTTTATTATATTTGAAAGAAATTGTTATTTTATATCGGAAATATTTAAAGAACGGTAAGCCAAATTCATTCAGGACATTTAGCAGTGTTGTACGTTAAAATTTTAGGTGGCTGTATCTCTGAGGCGCCCAGACATGACTAAATTGAATGTACAATAAACGGTAGGGGGGTTAATTAGCAAAAATATGTATTTTTACATTTTTAATGCATTTAAATGCACAAAGATTACTTTAAATACCTTAGGAGATTCTTTATGTGTAATATTTGTGTAAAAATATCATTCCACTGATTTTATTTGAGTAAGGTTTTTAAAGTTTATAATATATTATTATTTACA